>QGSO01001036.1:0-37261 GCA_011037825.1 Carya cathayensis
ATGGTACATGAAAAGTCATCTTGAGAAGAAGAAAAGATGGTGGACGGCCATAGGCAAGGCACACGCCTATGCCACATGTCATTCATGCCAAGAGTTTGCTTGTTGTGAAAAGGAAGAGGCATAAGCTATTTTACCCAAGTACCCTTGAAGGAAGTTCACTTGCTTAAGAAGCAGGAAGGGCAAAAGAGGGAAAATAGGATTTTTGGCTAATTGAGGGAAACCCTAACATGCCACCTATGCATGCCCATTCCCAATACACCTCAATGAGGGAATTCTAAGGGACTATTTCGATGATGGAGGTAGACAAGAAGGAGATGAAGGGACCAAGTATATAAGAGGGGAGGAGAACACACCTAAGGTCTTTTCTTCTTGCCATTTTCGGAACTTACATGTATCCTCATCCTCTCCAAACTGAATCCACACATTCACTTGAAGATCCTTACACTTTCTTACATTTTCTCTTCAACCAAACAAGGGAAGCTCATCCAAGAAGAGGGTTTCGACATCTTCAAGAAAGACCAAGGTAAGGCTCGGTTTTTCTTAGCTGTTTACCCTCATTCTTCATCATTCTAACTCAAAGATGAGATCCAAATCTCAAGAGACTTCAAAGGTGATGAAGCACACACGTATCCTTCACATTTTCTCAAAAACCAAATTAGAATGTCTTAGAAACCCATGAAGTCGATTGATGGAAGGTATCTATCCTTCCTATTTTCAAACCCCATCATATGTTCTTGTCTTATTTTAAGTTTAGTTTGAGTCTAAGAGTGAAACAAGGGATTTCTTGACTCAAAACCCTAGAGGCCGAATGGTCTAGTTTTGTTTGAGCCCTAGTGGTAATTCTAGAAACCACACGCACTTAAGAATCACAGATTAGGATTTTTAGAACCCTCATTCTAACTAATTACACTTTGATTTACAGCTTGCTATTCATTTCTTTATGTGGATTTTCGTAAGTATACACTAAACTTACTTCTTGTTAATGCATGTATACTTTTGTTTAAATCCTTGATTTATTTCTTTGACTTTGGTTGCTATTCTTGTTTGCTTGATTGAACACTCCTACACGAACTTGGAATATGAATATGGAATGATTAATATGAATCGGTTTATGATAAAAAAATGGTGGTAAGATTCCTTACATGTTTCGGTTTTGAGGAAAAGGATATTGATCTTTTAAGATTTGTGATGATTCGGTTTTACCATACCTTGAATGACTAGGATCTTGTTCAAATGCCATAATTTCATGTCTTGTTTTACTATGCCATGAATTCTAAGTATCTTGGATGAAGTTTGAAGCATGTTCAAGTGATGATCTTCCATGCTTTTATGTATGTATGTTTCGGCCAAGGCTTAATCTCCTAGTTTCATGTATGTATTTTGAAATCTCATGTGTTCTATGTTATCGTGCCATGAATCCAACATGTTATGCTTGGTTATTTCATGCATGGTATCTCATATGGCACATGTCAAGTACTAGCACACATGTCTTAAGTCTTATGTCACATGCATTTGGAAAAAGTGATTTTTAAAGAGAAATATTTTCAAGAACAAAAAGGGTTTTTGGAAATAAAGTAATGTTTTAAAAAGTTTTATCACAACCCCAAATGCTAGGGTCGGGGAATGTCATAGTGGAACTCCTATATTCACTATGGAGCGCTTAAGAATGGAGTGGTAACCTCTAGGTCGACAAAAAATGGTCGACATGCCTCGGATGGATGCTTTTAAAAGAATGCCGAAACGGGGTAGCGCCTAACGTTGGTGGGTGCACAAGGCATGTAACTCGACAAAGTTTTGTCGAGTTAATAAGTTAAGTTATGTTAGATGTAGTCATCACGGTGAACGGACCGGTGATGGTACGGTAACTAGTAGGAACACGCGGTGCATAGGGGAGCCATGATGTGTCCACAAGTTTTATATGAACAAGGCCGCACGCCTACATGATATGTTATGAATCACATGATGTGAATCATGCAATACGATATGATATGTTCTGGATCACGTGATTAACTAAGATATGAAAGATGATGAAAGTATGTTTTTCTGAAAAACTAAGTCTCTGTTACCAAGTGTTAAGAATGGTCGAAACATAAGTCTTAGTTCAGTCTCAGTTACAAGTTAAGTACATGTCCATGCATGCATTCCACGATATACCTCTTGTATGCTTGTGATAAAAGGTTAGAATTGCATGATTAAGTTGTTTAAATGAGTGATTTATTTTATCAAATAAGGATTGAACACTTAATTATGCATCAAATTCTAATATTGAATGTCAAATTAATTGATGTCAATATTTTATACACACAAAGTTCTATATTTGCCTTTGAAAGAAATACAATTTTAATGCACATGCAGGAAATGGACCCACGGCAGAAGCAAAACTCGGATAGCTTACACATACACATGCAGAAATGCAGGAAAGCACACAGTAGCTCGGCACACATGTAATATCCGAGTTTTACTACGTGAGTCGTTACGTCATTTTATTTTAATCCTTAAGTTGAATATTTTCATGAAAAGATTTTATTATTTTTGTATTCCAATTATTTATATTAAGTTGGGTGTGTTTTATTTTAGGTGATTTATTAAAATGAGTTAAAAGTATATTTTATACCTTTAATACTTTTCTTTTAAGTCCTTCACTTTGGATTAATTATAGATTTGGCCCTTTAATTCTAAGCCATTGGATGAGTAGGTGGGAGGATTATCTAATAAGGTTTAATCTTGGACATCCAACCAAGGATAAGCTTTGACTACTTATCTTAATAGCTTCCGTTGGTTTAAAGAATGAAGCAATCAATACATTTCTCACCTACAAGTCCATATCTACCTAACTAAAGATAAACATTGACTACTTTAATCCAAAAGCTTCTGTTGGTTTAAAGCAAATGGTCTTGAAATCCTTATCTCTTCTTCAATCTAGCGACAACCCTCATTCTTCTCATTCTCTCTTTATTTCTTTTACAACTCAAGAGAAAAACCAAGGTACTTATCCATTTCTTGAACCGTGAGAGCTTCCAACAAAGGAAGAAAGAAAACTTCTTTCCCCAATCCGTGTTCTATACTCTTTCTTACCACTTTGAAGTTGTTTTTAGTTGGAATTTCAAGTTGTTTCATCCATCAAGAAGTGAAGGAAATAGGGGTAAGAGATTTCTAACTTATTTCTTAGTATAGATGATATATGGGTTTTGAAATACATAAACCATCCTATATATGTTCTGTTTTAAGTGATTAAACACATGAAAGTTGTTTTAATATTCTGTTTTTGTGTATGTATATGTATATGTTCTGTTTTGAGTGATTAAACACATAAAAGTTGTTTTAATATTCTGTTTTTGTGTATATATATGTATATGTTCTGTTTTAAGTGATTAAACACATGAAAGTTGTTTTAATATTCTGTTTTTGTGTATATATATGTATATGTTCTGTTTTGAGTGATTAAACACATGAAAGTTGTTTTAATATTCTGTTTTGTATATGTATATATATGTGCTCTGTTTTAAGTGATTTAAAATGCATAGATGGGGTTGTTTTAATGTTATGTTTTCTTCTATAAGAGGCTAGATGTATTAAGATTATTTTGGCTATATGTAATTTTATAAGTTGCTTTAAAAAGGGGTTGTTAAATGATTTAAATATAAACTTTGAGGTTAAGGGTTTGAATTACTTAATGGATTATCTTAATTATTTTCCTATGTTATGCCTTACTAAATAATATGTGTTAACTAGGTTAGTTATCTTCTTATATTACTTTTGTAAGGTTTTGTTGGGAGGGTAATCATTTGAAGTAACGTTAAGGATATAAAACGACGTTAGGTTTATAATATTGTAGTTTATCGTTAAGTGGATGCTTAAAGGATGTTGGATGAGTATTAACACACTTGTTATTTATTGGATTAGGATTCACTGAAGTTGAAGAGATTTCAACGGGTCAAGGTAAGTAGTTATGACCATGCGCCCACGCCAAGTCCTCTTGTGGAAGAATATTTCTCTATCTCTTTCCAAACGTTCCTCTAATTAAAGAATAAAGGAATTTATATTATGTACAAGCCTTTCTTGGTAGCCCCTGTTAAGCACCCTATTAATTATAATTGTTTGTATGTGTATATAGTAATGCATGCACGTAGATTCTAAGTCATGGAATTTTCATACATGCTCCTTGAAATAATTAAGGTTCTATTTATATGTAAGCATGACATGAAATGCTAATTTCCAAAATAAATGCATATGCATTGAACTAAGAAAGATAATGAAAATGATTGATTTCAAAGAAAGAAAAGAATGGAATGAAGGTTAATGTATGAAAATATGTAATGGCCATATGAAGGAAAGGGTACCAAAGAAATGGGCAGATTGCAATGCCGGGTAAGTAGTATTGGTAGTGCACCCAGTGCTGCTCCCTGACAGAAAGGGGTTCCTAACCTGTGGCCACGGGTGGAATCCAGGTCCAATAGGACCGCTAACCCCAAACACACGGGGCGTAATAGTGTGTTGGCCAAAAGAAAGTGAAAGATTAAATTTAGTGTATGCATGAAGATATGATATATATAAGTATGTATGAAAATAAGAAATAAAGATTTGGCATAAAAGTATGAAGTGAGTATATGCATGATAGTAAGAAGTAAGTGTATGCATGATGTTATAAAGAAAGTATATGCATGGAAGTATTGTCAGAGTTAGTATTGGTTTATGGATGCATGTTTTCAACAGAAAGAACGATATGTTTTTTTTAAGTTAACAGCATGATGTACTGCTTACTGAGTATTAGACTCATTTTGTGTTTATGTTTTTAAATGTCCAGGTACAGAGGAATCTGCTGAGGAGTTGGGTAGTCTTGAGGAGGGAGAGGCTGGTGTTTAGTAGTCCCTGCATAGTTTGGTTCTTTATAATGTGTGTTTTATGGTGAGGTTATGGAAACTTATCATGTTTAAAGTTAGTAGGAACTGAGTTCCTTTTTATTTAAGATTGTTATGTTAAATAAATGGATGACGGACTCTGCGAGTCCTTTGTAAAGAAATATAAAGGTATGTCTATTAGATGTTTCTTTCAAAAAAAAAAATATAATAATAATAATAATAACACTAATAACAATATGGGCATTCATTTAGAAATAAATTTATTGATATAATATGAAAAAGAACAGGTACGGGATCACAGGCTCGCTCTTGATAGGGTGGGGTTGTGACAACACAACTCACACATGCATCACTTGGGCCCACGGCACATGCAGCACACGGCAAACCTTAATGCAAAACAAACAAAGCACTCGGCACATGCAGAACCTGGCAGCAACTCACACATGCAGAAAAATAAAGCACCTGCAGAAAATCACTCAAGGCTGGAATTCAAAACAGCACATGGAGAGAATGGAAAAGCATCATTCACAGGTGCAGAAAGCAGAAAAGTCAAGCACAAACACAAGTCTCTCACGGCACCTCAACACACAAAGCTGCAACCCATGACAGCAAACCAATACATGCATCACTCGGACAGCAGCAGAAACACGTGCAGGAAATCCATGGACAATTCCCACCGAGCACATGAAGAAGCAAACCAACACATGCAACACTCAAACCGAACACATGCAGAGAATGGAAAAGCATCATTCACGGATGTAGAAAATGAAGAAGCAGAAAACAAAGCAGCACATGCAGAAAGTGCACAGCATCATTCACGGATGGAAAAAGAACAGCAACTCTCACACATGCAGACCTTATAAAACTAAGGGGCTGGAAGCTTAGCAACACACGGAATTTGATTCAGGACTTGGGTGGAGGCAGCTGTTTCTTTTGTTTTTTTTATTTCTTTTGCTTTAGAGCACGGCGCTTCATCTTTGTTTTACTTTTTTTTGCTTGCTGTAGTTGTTCGGCTAGTGGGCAGGAGATTTCCAGACCCTTCACGCCTCTCTCTCGCAGCTTTAGTTTTTTTTGTTTGATATTAATTTTCTGCTATCTTTTCGTTCTTGTTAGTTTAGAACTTAAGTACGGCTGGAATTTATTTTACCTTCACTTTTCTTATCTTTTCGTTTACGTTGGAAGCTTTTAATTTGAAGAGTCGGATTCAGTTTTTTTTTTGCTTTACGTTTTAGTGTTTTTTCAGTTATTATTTCAGAGGATTCATTTTTAGTTTTATTATTTTTTAGTTGCCTAGTTTTCTTTCCTAAGTTCTTAGTTGAGCGGGCATGGAGTTCTTAGTTTTATTTGTTTTATTTATTTATTTTACAGATTTTATCATGACTTCACTTAGATTTATTTTTGTTACTAAAAATATCATGTGTAACTAATTTCTAAAGCTTGGGTTGTGGAATGAGATTTAATTTATTTTAGATTCTAGTTTGATTGCAATATTTTGTTGTTGAATGATGATTTTGCTAAGTTACTAGTCGGATTCAAATGGAAAATAGATTGCGGCTCTTGCTCTTGTTTTGTTGTTGACGTAAGGCACAACAAAAGCTTGAAATTATCAAGGTTTCTTTCGATTGATTATAAATATAAGTTTGGCTAGTAAATTAGAGAATATTTTGAGAAAATATTAAAAAAAACTTGAGCTTAATTTCTTATCTTCCGAATATCAATACCTTGACTAGATTGTTAATCGAGAAATTATCTAGAATCCGAAATAAAAAGAATGTCAAACCCAACCCAAGTGTTTGTTAATTTGCCTTTTTGATTAGAAACTCTAATTTCAACTTCGATTATTTTTTTGCATTGCATTTTATTTTTATTTTCATCTCTCATACTCGATTCATTTGTTACTCAAAATCCCTTATACGCTTTGATAACCCTTTGTCCCTGTGGAATACGATCCTGGACTTATTCTTGATACAACTTGACACTTCTACACTTGGAAGCACATTCGAAACCGAGTCAGCTTGTCATAACTATGGTATGCTGTGTGATTACTTACTGAGATTTCTCAAAATCTCACTGTTGCATTTTTCCCACTATCTTTCCTTTCTCGGAATGGTAGAAGTAGTTACAAGTACACCTAATAACCCCGAAGCATGAATCTAGACAGTACCATGATAGAAGGTGAGTACACCATTTGGGGGCATATACGTTATGCAGCGGCTATGTTGGAGCACACTATTCCATTTTTCCAAGAATTATTGAAGGGTCTTCATGACCCTAATTTTGACGTTTTGTTTTTGGATCCCTTGTGGTTATTGAAGTTTTCTTGGACCTTAGACCAAGTAACGTGACTTCTCAAGGAAACTAGTGAAGCCTGTAATACCCCGTTTTCACGTACATTTTTAATGAAGGATTATTTAAATTATTATAAATATTAGTTCTCTTGTTTTAAATTTAATGTGTTATTTGTTGGATTTGTTTTATGTTTTTTTGCAATTTATTTTAAAAGGCTTTCTTGATATTATTTATTATTTTACATTTAAATTGCTCATTGCTTTAAATTAGTTTATTTTTGGATTTTAAACTCTGTTATTAGTTTTTACTAATTATTTTATTTTAGGTAGACACTATGTTTAAATTATTTTATTCAATTTACTGCTTTTAAAAATTATTTTTCGTTGGATCAGTTTCATGACCTAAGATGTGAGGATTGGACCTCATTTCTTTCCCTCATCTTTTTCCTTTTTCTCTTTTTCTTTTTCCCTTTCTTTTTTTTTTTCTTCCTTCTTTTCTTTTTTTCCCCATTTTTCCTTCTGCTCCCCTCTCCTCCCGCGCGAGCCTTTCTCCCCGTCGTTTTCTTCAAGCCACCACAATGTCGCTGTGCGGCTAACGTGCACCTCACTGCCCCTCCCATCCTCTTCCCCACCTGCCGGCGTCCACCCTTCTTTGTTTTCAACCCCAACCGAGCCACCGTAAAGCCCCACGCACACCACCAAGCCGCGGCCCAAAATCTTCCCCTCACCACCATCGGCCACCATCTCTTCACCACATCATCACCGACCTTCTAGCATCCCAACCACTCATCCCCAGCTCTGATCTGTCACCGGTGAACCTCAACCATCTCCATTTTCGATTTGGCATTTTGTTTTTCGACCGCCGTGCCGCCACCCACGGCCAACCACCACTTCCATTAGCTTTACCAACACCCTTAAGCCATTCTCTAGCAATTCCAAGTCTTAGTTTGTCCCCATTCAAAAGTGGGTATTTTGAGACCCACGGCCTTAGTGCAATTTGCACTGTTACGTTGCTTTGCTACTACCTCTTGCACCTCCATGATCCTTCGAAAAATATTTTATAGCACTGTAAGTATTTTTCTGAACAACTCTTATGATTTAAATATATTTATACTTTAACAAATATTTTTGTGGATTGATTTGTTGTGCCGGATTGAGTCCGAGGAGTTTGGGGGTCGGTTGGAATGGAGGAATGAGTTATTTGTTTGTTTGGTTGATGTTGGGTTTTGCTGGATTATTTTGTGACTTGTAGCATGCATTGCATGGTGCACGCATGATCATGTTGTGTAAAATGAAAATTGGATTTTTCGCATAGTGCATGCATATTCATGGATATGAATGGAAAATTGGATTTTAGTGTAAAAGTGAATTTTTGGGTGCGTGTGTATCATGACCCCAAGCCGAGATGGGGCATTATGTCGATGGAGCTCCTCTGGTCACTCGGGAGTGTAATATACTGAGTGACGTCCACATGGTTGTCGTTGGGTGACAAAGAGATCGAACGAGATGGTAACACTCTCATGCCTACTCTATGACCCCTATACTGGCGGGGGCTAAAGGATGCTTGGCTACGAACGCCCTCGGCATGGAACTAGGCAATATTGCTCGTTACGAAGTCACATGCATGGTCATTACCTATGGTGTGATGAAGGGAGTCAGGGTGTGCTGATGGTCCCTAGGGGAGATCATGGTGCATACGGTAAAATAGATAATGGGCCATTTTCTAGAAAAATGGCAAGATTGGCTTAATGAATTTTATATTGGGCCATTTTCTGGGAAAATGACAGGACTGTTTTAATGGATTGGATTTCTGGGCCAAATGAAATTTTTGGCGTTCGTGGAAAATTATTCTTTTTGGGGAAAGGATGATTTTTGGGTCTCATGCATATGGCATCATATTCATGCATTTTGTTATTGCATGAATGTATTTTTTATCTCGCGTTTTGTTTGGATGATTACTTACATGCGGTACCGTTTCTTGGTACCGTAGATTTTGATGTAGATGACGAAGAGGCTGAGCCTGAGAAGGTGACTCTTTCGGAGGAGTAATTGGCGTCTCTACTTATAATTGGTGGAAATTATTTTCTTCAAATTATGTACTTTGGTTTATGACTTGTTACTTTAATTTGTAATATTTTGATACACTTATGATAAAGCGGATTTGTATTTAAACAAAATTCTGGTACTTAGTCGACTGACCTTATTTATCCACTGCGTTCTTTTTGTTGTACACTTTTTGTTTGTACACACACTTGACACTTGGCGATGGGATGTGTGACCCGTATTGTCATAATCCCGATGCCTCAATTCCCGTGTTTCCGTATGTGGGAGTTGGGGCATCACAAAGCCTACATGGAATTAATGAGGCTCATTATGGAATTAGGACTCCCATCGCCAGAAATGCTGAAGTCCACGGGAGCTTGCTTAATTATGTCTTCTGATGGATCCTTGATAGTGGGGAGACTGCTTAATGAGAATCTAGGAACGTTTAGGTGGCCTGCCCATTTCTAGAAAAGGAACATTGTGGTCCCGTGTTTTGGGAAATCCAAACTCTTACTATATTTTGAAACTCTCTTGTTTGTGGATGTCAATGATTGGGACAAGGTTTGGGGTAATAGTTTTTTTTGTACCATGTACTTTGCAATTGCCTACGGTATTACTTAGATTCTCTTTCCCTTTTTAATATTTTTCGCTAAACGTTTATTGCATACTGCTAGATTATCTAGGAGCATTGCTGTAATAACTCACTTCTTCTTTCTTCTATAGTTACGAGCCTCGATTTACGTGTCATACCTCGATGGCGTGTTTTAAAAGATACCAAGCGGATTTTAAAGCAAGTTTGATATTTTAAAGCTTACAAAGATTTTAGATATTCTGGAAATATTTATATGTGATATTTCCAGTGTTATAGTTCTAAGCTTGTTTTTAAATAACACAATTATAATATTTTTCAAGAGCTCCAAAAATATTAGAATTGTGGAAAATTAATTAAATTAAAGATTTTAGTAATTTAAAAATATTACGAGATTTAAATTTATGTAGAAAACTCTAAATTAATTTAAATGGTTTTATTCTCTTCAAATCACTAACGAAATTGGCCACCACATGGGAAATCAGATATCTTCAAGAGGGCTTATAAGGTTCTAAAAGGGAAAAGCTAAAGGGTCACCTCACTCTTTCAATTCTACACTCCACCATAAGGAAATATCTTGGGCCGCCTTTTGTGTATTGTATTGGGTAAGAGTGGCCAGCACTCAAGCTTCACTTCAGCCTTATCCTCTTCCATATCTTGTGCAAGAAGCTCTCGAGCCCAATTCCCACGAAATTCATCTTTCCTTTACACTTTTCTTTGAAAGAACACCAAACACACTCTTGGGCAGCTTTTCTTAACTCTTTTGCACACCTGATTCAAAGCTTTTGTAAGTGTTTTGTCACAAAGAATCCTCATGAAAGTTGTTCCATTTTGAGTCTAGTTTATGGGATACATTAATTTTTTCATTTGAATATCATTTTGGCAGTCAAAGGTTATTAAAACCCCGGAAAGGCCATTCTAGGCAAAAAACTAAAGAGTGTTATATTTTGGAGTTTTTTACCAAGCTAATGGATAGATTTTGGTCCGAACATTTTAGGGAGTATTTTCAACATGTGTATATGATTAGTGGTTGAGGATTTGTTGTATGATTAGAGGTTTTGATGATAGATTTTTTTAGATCTAGAAACTTAGAAACTGGAAGAGGAAAAACAATTTCTGTTTTGAGAAAGTTTAAATCTGTTGTAGTTTAAACCTACTCCAATGGCTTTGTTAATTTTATTTTAGGATCCCAAGTCTCTTAAATATATGTTAGAATATTATTTTAAAGATATTTGATGTTTGATTTAAAGATATGATTTTTTTTTTGCAAGAAGATATTCAGATAGGCCAAAGTGTTGATTTTTTGGCTAAATTTATGTTTTGGTTGATTTTTAACCATGTGATCTTGAGTTTGAAGCTTAGATCTGTTTTAGGACACATTTTTAAACCATGTGATGCTTTTGTTTGAAGATCACATCTTTATAAGTCATGGATCAAGCGGTTGATAAAAACAAGTTAGAAACAAAAATCAGTTTTTGAACTTACAAAGAAACCGAAAAATTCAAGTATGGTTTTAGTGATTTTGATGACTTTTGTTCATGATTCTAAATATGATTAGTATTAGGAATATATTATGAATATGTTAGAAGTAAGATTTTGATTTTTTGAAGTTCCTGGAGATGCTTTGAAATAGATCAACCCATATGATTCAAATGTTTACCTTTTTAGTTAAAAAGTTTTTATCCTTTTTCTAAACAATTTTTGGTTGATTCACTACAAAAAAAGACAGAATTGCCGGCGTTGGCTATGCGCCGGTAACTGCCCCAAAAAATGTCGCTAATTAATTTGTGGCGGTTTTCTACCGGCCTAAGCGACCGCCGTTACTAGAGAGTCGGTAATTCCCCAGTTCCGGCGTTTGCGCAACTGCCGATATTGGTAAATCTCATTAGCGGCGTTTGTATGTAATGTAGTGGCATTTCATGAAACGCCGCCAAAGTATATACATTAACAGCGTTTCTCAAAACGCTGCCACTTTATCGTTGTCATTACTTGCCATATACTAGCGGCGTTACCATAAACACCACTGCTACTACATTGCCGACTGATCGGTGCAAAACTGCAAGTGCACAGTATCGTAGTTTTATAGTAAAATGATAAGAAGAGTATCGTTCTCAGGGATTGTTACCTTACTTATGTCAAATACCAAAATTATAATAATCTCGATTTTATCTAGAGGAATCACTAAGATTTTTGTAGTTACAATTTAAACTAAAATCGACTCAAAGATTAATAAGCAAATGAAATAAAACTGACGTTTGAAGATCAGATTAATGGGAAGGAAAACTTCTAGGAAACCTATTTCACTTAATTCTTCACTATGCTTCTCTCATCCAACTAATTTAATTTAATTCTTTTTTTTTTTTTTTGTCTATTAGCAAATCTCTAAATCATCCAAAAGCCTCTTTCGATAATCAATTGGAAATTATTCTTGTTTATCAATTCACACAAGAATATGCAAATTAAATAATCAAGAACACAATAATACCAATGATTTAATTACTACATAGGTTCATACAAGTCTTTCGATCTCTATACTTACCTATGCTGAAATATTCAAGATCTACCCTATGATTCCCTCTTTCGATAGCAAATCACAAGATTAATAATCATCTAATCAATGGCCAGTTAATTAGAAGCAATAAATTCAGAATAAATCAGATAAACAAAGAGAGAATCGCCTTAAATTAGCATAGACAATCAAGCATAGTTCGGAATTAGGTTACATCGTTTTCCTAGAATAAAGAAAATTTAGCTCATACTAGAAATTGAATTCAATATAAACGAATTCACCATAATTGTTCTGAGAAAATTGGAAGAAAATAAACGCTGAAAAATACTCCTTGCAGCCGCAACTCGTCGTCAAAAACTCAAGGAAATGATTCGATGCTTTTCTCCCGTCTGTGCTCGTGTATGATTCCAACGTACGTGCAATATGTGGAATTCCCTCTTCAAAACGGATGATTTTAATCCTTCTAGATGTGTTTTTCTCTCCCAAAAGGTGTTCTCCAGTCAAAAGTACGGCCATAAAGTGAAAAATCACTTTTATATGGTGTGACGGCGGAAAACCCTAGATCTGTCAAAATACGATGTTCGCTCGAGCGGGGTGTCGAGCGAGCATCGAGCGGTCGACTCTGCCTAACTTCGCTCGAGCGACTTGTCGAGCGCACCTCGAGCGTTCAACTCTGCCTAATTTCGCTCGAGCGGCCAAAAGCCTTCGCTCGAGCGAACTTGTTTTCCCGCATCCCGCTTCAGCTCACTGTCGAGCGGCAGTTGAGCGTTTGAATCTGCCTGAGTTCGCTCGAGCGGCCAAAAGCCTCCGCTTGAGCGAAGTTGTAAATCTGTAACATGAAATTTTGCAAGTCATCACCGACGTATAATATAAACTAGCGGCCTTTATTTAAATGCCACTAATAGTACATTGGCGGCAGCACATTGAATTTTTTAACGGCATTTTTCTGACCGCTGCCACTTTTTAAAATAGCGGTGTTACGATATATGCCGCTACTAAGAATGTGCCGGCGCATCATATAAATTGGTGGCATTTATTTAAATGCCACTAATAGTACATTGGCGGCGTCACCTTAAATAATTTAATGACGTTTATCGAAACATCGCCAATGTCCTAATTTAACGGCGATTAGCTAAACGTCGCCACTAGTATGATGTATATAACCATACAATTTGGCGGCATTTATTTAAATGCCACTAACAGTATTTTAGCGAATTTATTAATGGCATTTATCTAAACGACGGTATTTGTAAAATAGTGGCGTTAACATAAATGCTGCCACATTACGTTGCCAGCACATCATACAAATTAGCGGCTTTTATTTAAATGTCAGTAATAGTACATTGGCGACACCTTGAATTTATTAACAGCGTTTATCTAAATGTCACCATGAGTTTGTTTTTTTCTGCATTGCAGCTTATTGTAAACGCTGCCACTAATTTGTTGCCAGCATATTTTTTTAAATTAACGACATTAATATAAAAATCGCAATAAATATATTACTGGCGCATTGCATTAATTAAAAATATTTACTAACGCACCAATAATATGATATCGCACAATAAAAAATATATAATATATCAATTAATAATAAATATGATATAATGGGTGATTATTCATATAATAAAAAGAAAAATTACAAATCAAAGCACATTAAAGTTCTTCATGAATAATTCTTCGTCTTCACATTGTGTTTGTCATTAGCTTGAAGACCATTTCTTTCATGGGAACTTATTCTTCACATTTATCAAAAAGTTTTTTGGAAAATGTTATGCAATCGTTGAGCCTGGAACAGATCAAAAAAGTTATACTAAATTAATAGAGAGTAACCATAAATTAATAGCTAAAACTTCTAATCGATAACCAAGAAAGTTTTGCAATCGTTGAGCTCGCAAAATGTTTCTTTGGGTCATATTCAATATCATACGATCCTCAAGCTGGAGAGCTTCTAATCTAGTAGCTGAAAGCATAATAGTCCAGATTCAAACAATAGATAAGACTCAAATGATCTTCTCGTTTATATATTCTACTCAAAATACCAAAAAACAGAGTATACCTTGGGCACGGCATCTGAAAAATGATCTACACGGCATCTGAAAAATGTAAATCTTGTTAAGTACATAGGACTAGATCAACTTTTCATATATTTCAGAAAACATAGAGATTAAAAATGAAAACTATTTTGTAAATCCAAGAGACCTCTAAAGCAAATGCAAAAACATTGAGATTGAAAATCTGGTTAATTACATGGGACCTCTAATGTAAATGCAAAAACATATACAATCAATGCAATCTAATAATAAATGTACATAGGATTTGCTTTATGAACTCAAGCTATTCTACAAGGCTCTTCAACCCCCACCCCACGCCACCCCCTTCTTCTCCCCCACTTGCATTGTGATGACCCGCTTTTACGTGTATTTTCACTGAAGGAGTGGTTTTAATTTAATTAATATTATAGTAATTTTATTTTAAATTATCAGATTTTAATTAGATTTTATTTGCTATTGAGTTTAAAATTTGCTGTTTAATTTATTTTAGCTCGTTTTTGGATTTAAAATTTAATAGTTGGTTTTTACTAGTTATTTATTATATTTTAGCTTGACGTCGTGTTTAAAATATTTTCTTGGTGTTTATTTATTTATTTGATGTAGTGTTTAATTTATTTTAGTCGTTTTATGTTTTTAATATCGTTTTCAGCGGATCAGTTTCTGGATCCCGGAAATGAGGATTGGACCTCATTTCTTTTCTCTTCTCTTTTTCTTTTTCCCTTTTTCCTTTTTCTTTTTCTCCTTTTCTTTCCTTTTCTTTCTTTTTCCTCTTCTTTCTCCCCGTTGCCCGTGCGTTTCCGGAAATTCTCTCCCTTCTCTCTTTTTTTCATTTCGCGCAGCCACCTTTGGCCGCCATATCTCCGCCGTCCGGTGGAGGTGTCGTACACCACCCCCGCCATTCTCTTCCCCTCACGGCAGACTACAACCCCTCCAATTTTCAGAGTCATCGGAGCCACCGTTAGCCGCCACGAGCCCTCAAAGTAGCGGCACCAACCCAGAATTTTACACTGTAGCCGAAAATTTCCTCCGCCCAGAACCGCCACTTGCCGGCGGCGTGGCCTCCACCACCCACCCAGAAAACTTCCCCTCCCTCCGGTGTACCACCCCTCCGAAGATCTCCCCCAACCGGCCGGCCGTTTGGCCGGAAAAGCGCATCTAAGCCGCACGGTTTGTCACCGTTTCCGGCGCCGTCGCACCACCTCCGGCCACCATCTTTTCACCACTTCTTCCCCTACCTCTTGCCGTCCTAAACCACCTAATTTCGGCCCCGATCCGTTGCCGGAGCAGCTCGCACGAGCTCAACTCCGATCAGCCCCTTCTTGGCCTTCGACCGCCGTTTCCACCGCCACCCACGGCCAAAACTCACTTCCACTAGCTTCATAAACATCCCTAGACCATTCCCTATCAATTTGGTGTCTTGGTTTGTCCCCGGTCAAAAGTGGGTATTTTGCGACCCACGGGAACAGTGCATTTGCACTGTTACGTTGCTTTCGCATCGCCGTTTGCTTCGCGCCGAACCTTCTAAAAATCCTATATAGCTCTGTAAGTATTTTCCAAACTCTACTTTTAGATTTAAATGTATTTTACTCTTTCAATAATTTAATTGGTTGGTTTGCTGATTCCGGACTGAGTCCGAGGAGTTCGGGGGTCGGATGGATGGAGGACGGAGTTGCTTGATTTGTTGTGCTATGGTTGATTGTATTTGTCGAGCATTGAAATTTGCATTTACATGGCGCATGCACGTGTATTTTATTTTAATTGAGAAAATCCTATTTTATTGGCGTAAATGGATTTTTGGAGTGTGCGTATCACGAGCCCAAGCCGGGATGGGTTATTATCTCGGTGGAGCTCCTCTGGTCACTCGGGAGTGGATAATACTGAGTGACATCCCCTGGGTTGTCGCTGGGCGACGACCGGATCGCACGATACGGTAACGCTGTCGTGTCGACTCCGTGGTCCTTAGAGTGGCGGGGACTAGAGGATGGCCTGGCCAGGTACGCGCGAGATGGAGGCGCGAGTCTGGGCATCACTCGTGTAGGTGTCACACGCGTAGACGTTACCTGCGGTGTGGCACAGAGCCAGAGTGTGCGGATGATCCCTAGGGGAGATCATGGTGCATGCATAATCGGTTGGTTTTTATGGTTTTTCGGATACGGGCCATTTTCTGGGAAAATGGCGAAGGACTTGTGATCCATTTTCTGGGAAAATGGTGGTTTGGGCCATTATCTGGGATAATGGCGAGGCTTGGTTTTAAAGGTTATGTTTTTAAGCCAAATGGGTTTTTGGCGTGCGTGGAAAATATGGTTTGTGAGTTTTGTGCATTGGCATTTATTCATGCATATTGTTTGAGTTTAATATGCTTTTATCTAGTGGTGTTTGGATTTTACTTACCTGCGGCACCATTTTTGGTACCGTAGATTTTAGTGCAGAGTTCAAAGAGGAGGAGGAGGCTAAGCCCAAGGATGCGGCTTCGCCGGAGATCTGAGTTGGAGTTCATGCTTTGTAATTGGTTTTGAAACAATATTTATGACTTGTAATATTTTATTATGTATCTTTGAACCGCTTTGTATTTTATTTAAGAAAAAAATTCTGGTACTAAATTTTATGACTTTGCTATCCGCTGCGTATTTCCTTGTGCACATGCGTCGCTTGCACACACTTGGCACTCGTCGATAGGATGGTGACCCGGGTTGTCACCATCCAGACGTCTCGAATTCCCCGTGTCGGTACGTGGAGATTTGGGGGCGTCACATGCATTATTATCCCTCTCAATAAACATATTGTTGGCCGGTTTGTGGCGAGCACGGCTTCTTCTTCTTCTTCTTCTTCTTCTTCTTCTTTTTCTTCTTCTTCTTTTTTCTAGCTTCACCTTCTCCAAGGAATGCCAAAGAACATGGGTTCCATTGTACCTGGCCAATGTTTCTAGTCCTCTATTTAGCTGTGTTTTGAAGTAAAACTAGCATAACCATCGAACTACCATAACCACCGAACTACTTGTGTATATAGTTGGGTCATAAACATCACAAGAAAAAGCTGAAATATGTGCATATAGTTTGAGAAGCCTATACGGACCAGAGTGCATATTAGATGATACCTCTGTGTCATTATAAGACCAAACACAGCTAAATAGAGGACTAGAAACATTGGCTTATGTCATTGTGACTTGATTTATTTGCCTTATGTCAGTTTGTGGAAATTTCAAAGACCAAACAGAGGAGTACAATATCAGTAAACTGGTGCCATTTCTCGTAACCCACAATCGATATGGCACCAATGACGACAAACATCCAACCCAACTACAAGCATTTGACGCCATCTCAAACTTCAAGAACACAAGACACATACAAGTACTGCAAAAACCAATCTTCCAAACACAAACCTTGCAACCACATTCATCCACAGGCAACTGTCCAAACAGGTAAGATTTATGCATTTTAAGTTTAGAAAAACCTCTTCCAAATGGTTGGTGAAGGGTAATGAACCCATATGATGTTTGCTTTTCCATTTTTTTTCCTACAGAGCAAGTCAATGAATTAAATTAAACACTTTACGTGAATATCAGTACCTTGAATCAAACAAAAAAAATAAGCAAAACTTATGCCAAAGAACCAAACAAAAAAAAAAAAAAAACACAAAACCAAACAGGAGCTGTGCGACAGAAACTCTCAATGAGAGCAGCAACGAAGCGGCGGCAAGGTGGGTGGGAAGCGGTAGTGTACTGTGGAAGGGAGAAATATTGTGATAAGAAAGAGAGAGAGAGAGAATGGAGAGAGAAAGCATGGTGTGAGGGAGTTTACGCATAAAATGGCGTGGGAGTTGCGGACGGTGGTGCATGATGAACATCAACTGGGCAGTGAAGGCTTGTTTTCCAGCGTCTTCTGTTGCTCCTTGCGGTGGCGTTGTCGCCCAACTGCATCAAGCCATGGCCCTCAGTTTGGAGAACAATGCTCTGTTCTTCTTGCTTAAAACAGAGGCTGTCGGTTCAGTACTTGTACAGGTGGTTTCTGGTTCTTGGCATCTCACATGTGGCTTTCGATGCAGCTTTCAGAGTGTGGAGGAGTCAGTGCAGACTCTAACAGGAGGGTGGTGACGTTGGTTGGAGGGACTTCCATTGTTCGAATAAAAGGCGCTGGAAAAATTTAATGTATCAATTGCCGCGTACTCAAGCAGTGATAGGGAAATTTAATTTGATCTGAAAATTCTATACAATGCGTTGCAAGCAGTGAGAGGGAAATTTAAATTACATGAAAATTTTGAGGCAGCGTAGAGGCGGCAACTTAAGTTTCATTGATTTTTATATGCGTTTGAGGGAAATTGTATATGGTAAGTGGCGGTCCCGGAAACACTTTGAGCTTAAGGGAGAACATGCCAAAATTATGGGAAATTTAAAATAGTCCTATGATGTTAAGATTTTATTTAACATAATTTTATAAATATAGAACATGGCCCTCCCAAAATATTTATGATTCTCATATACTTCTTCTAATATATTTAAAAATGTCTCGCTCATTTTTTCAAGGATGTGGTCTCATCAAAATTAAATTAAAATTAATAAGAAAAATAATAAACTTATTAATTTCTATTTATATTAACCGCTAAATGTGTCATACGGTTAAAATAAATCAGCCCCTCTTCAAAGAAATTGTTGGTTCCGCCACTTTGTTTCTAATTTGTTGATTAATATGTACGTCTCTTTCTTTATATTAGATATAATTATATTTAATTTGTTGATTAATATGTACGCCTCGTTCTTTATATTAGATATAATTATATTATATGTATAATAATATTTTATTATATATATTATATAAAAGATAATGTTATTATAATTTTATTTTAATATAAAAAATATATGTAATAAAATCATTATCATCTCAAACATGAATATTTATTTTGATCATATGCTTTACAATTTATACTTTATGGTCTTAGACTAATACATACTCTAATACTATTAGTAATATAATTTAAGTCTGTATATAATTCACTCAAATTTATAGAACCATTTATTTGTCTAAAACTAAATTAAGCCAATAACTGGTGACAGGAAATAAATCCTTATAATAAAGTTTACTAAGCTCTACTTATAGAAAATAAAGAGATTCTTAAATTTTTCCTAAGTATAAATTTATTAAAATGTAAACCTAACTTTTGAATCCTAGGTGGAAGGCCTAGCAAAGTGGCATTTAGGGCTGTAAATGAACCAGTCTGTTCGATAGCCCGCTCGGTACTCGCTCGATTAAACTCGAACCGAACTCGACTCGTGAAAAAAAAGCTCGTTAGTGAAAGCAGATACCTGCTCGATTTGTAAATGACACATACCCGATAAAACTCGAGTCGACTTGGCTAAGATTTAATTCATTGCTCGTTTATGCTCGAGTCGACTCGTTAGCTCGACTCGATTAAAACTCATTCATATATTAATAGAAGTTCTACTTTTTAGTTGTATAAATTCAATATTAATTCTTTTTTTATTTAATTTATTAATTACTAAATCTTATTCAAAAAAAAAAAAAACAATTCAAGCTTGAGCTCTAGCTCGAGCTCGGTTCGACTCAAACTCGTTTGTGGGACGAGTTCGAGTTGAGATTTTAACTTATCGAGTCGAGCTCGAACAAAGATTTAACAAAAATCTCAAGTTCGAGTATGTTGAGTCGAGCCGAGCTCGACAAGGCAAAAACCGGCTCGACTCAGCTCGATTACAGCCCTAGGGCATTATAGGTTGGCGTGAGGCTGCCAACTGTTACTTTTACCAAACTCTCTTCTTCTTCTTCTTCTTCTTTTCATTTCTTCCCACATAGCCTCCTCTCTTGCGGCACTTATGTATCATTTATTTTTTTTTCTTTCCCTATTGCATTAATATTAGTAATTATAAAATAAAATTTATCAATTCTCAAATTTTAAACTTAAGTCCCATTTTATTTAGAGAAATATTATAGTCACAAGCCATAACGTCCTGTATTTAATTCATTGCACTTATGCTTATATCTTGAAGGATTTGCACCCATAACGACAACTTCCAAATTCCAATGATCAAAGTATTTTTTTTCTCTAATTATTTATAAAATGTGTCCTGTATTTATAAATTGCATGTATTAATTTTTTTTTTTCACCACAACTCCATATCTTGCCGTTTTATCTTCCCCATAATTAACATGGCTAGGGTTGCCGCCACACAGAACGTCCCTCGTGCATTACGTGCCCACGCAGCAACGCCTCAACAGAACGTCCCTTCACATCTCTCGGCCTGATCACATATCATCCTCCACACAACAACGTCCCCACACGGAAATAGTCTACCCACCAGCCTTCCTCTGTTACAGCGTCCACCGATTGATAGAAGAGAGAGGCTCTATTTTGCAGCCTCAAAACAGAGCACTAAAAGGTTAGTAATTTTAGTATAGCCACGGTACACGGTAATGCAAAGGCTGTAGTAGCGGGAGCCGTAACCGTACAGGTAATATTAAGTCTTCCGTCCCATTTTATTTTGAAGTTGTTGGTTTCTCAACACAGTTGATGGTTCCCACTTTATTTACAAGTTCCCTATCACTGATATCAATTTTAGTATGTTTGGTAGATTTTCTTTTGTTTGGTTTCCATGAAAACAGAGGAACAGAACGGTAAGAATGCCGATTTGGTAGTAGTCATGGTTTAAGGGCCAAACTTTTCAGTTGCTCTGTTTTTTGCGTGGAACATAATGGTTTAGGGGCCAAACTTCTCATCATTAAACAACCATCTTCACAACCAAAACTTAAATAACTAACAAAGAGCATCCATACAATCCTACTACTAACTACAAAAGATACTAGAAACACAATTTAATTGCTCCAGGCACTAATATTCAAATTCATGTGGCTATTGATCATCCACCATTTGGATGCTGTACATACGGCCAAAAGGAAATAAAAATCCTTTTTTAAAATCATTAAAGAACTATACATTTTTAGATATATTTGTTTTTTGGAAAAAAAAAACTGTGGCTTACAGGTATAAATTGAGATAATAGTTATCAATTATATCTAAAAAAATTTTATTCTTTTTTGTATTAATGTTAAGGGAGAAATGTAGAATATAGTATTAGAACATTAATACATGTTTTATCTCTCTAATATACATTGCATTCTTTTTTGTAGTTAAAGTTGAATGTGATTCTTAATTTCTGTTAAAGAATGAAAGAGACCTCTTGTGATCTATCAACTTTAATTGCTATATTAGTAGGGTATGTATATTCCTAAATTGATAGATTTATTAATGATATTATCTCAAATTATGTTTATAATATTCTTGTCTTAATACAGTTGAACATTAATACATGTTGAGGGAGAAATCTTTGTCTCTCAAATTGTTAACTTTCGGTTATGACGCCCCCAAATCCCCACGCCCGGACACGGGGAAATCGAGCCGTCCGGACGGTGACAACACGGGTCACCATCCTATCGACGAGTGCCAAGTGTGTGCAAGCGACACATGTGCACGAATAAATATGCAGCGGATAGCAAAGACATAAACTAAGTACCAGAATTTTTTTTTCTTAAATAAAATACAAAGCGTTTCAAAGATACATAATAAAATATTACAAGTCACAAATATTGTTTCAAAGCCCAAAACCAAAACATGACTTCAACTCAGATCTCCGGCGGAGCCGCATCCTTGGGCTCAGCCTCCTCCTCCACCTCGAACTCTGCATCAAAATCTACGGTACCATAAATGGTGCCGCAGGTAAGTAAAATCCAAACACCACTAGATAAAAGCATATTAAACTCAAACAATATGCATGAATAAATGTCAATGCACAAAACTCATAAACCATATTTTTTCCACGCACGCCAAAAACCCATTTGGCCCAAAAACATATCCTTTAAACAAAATCTCGCCGTTATCCCCGATAACGGCCCAAAACATATCGTTTAAACAAAATCTCGCCGTTATCCCCGATAACGGCCCAAAACATATCGTTTAAAACCAAGCCTCGCCATTATCCCCGATAATGGCCCAAACCACCATTTTCCCAGAAAATGGATCACAAAACCAGACCTCGCCATTATCCCCGATAATGGCCCAATCAATAAACCACCATTTTCCCAGAAAATGGATCACAAGTCCTCAACACATCCTCGCCATTTTCCCAGAAAATGGCCCGTATCCGAAAACCATAAAAACCAATCCGATTATGCATGCACCATGATCTCCCCTAGGGATCATCCGCACACTCTGGCTCTGTGCCACACCGCAGGTAACGTCTACGCGTGTGACACCTACACGAGTGATGCCCAGACTCGCGCCTCGCGCGTACCTGGCCAGGCCATCCTCTAGTCCCCGCCACTCTAGGGACCACGGAGTCGACACGACAGCGTTACCGTATCGTGCGATCCGGTCGTCGCCCAGCGACAACCCAGGGGATGTCACTCAGTATTATCCACTCCCGAGTGACCAGAGGAGCTCCACCGAGATAATAACCCATCCCGGCTTGGGCTCGTGATACGCACGCACCCTAAAACCCATTTACGCCAATAAAACAGGATTTTCTCATTTAAAATAAAATACACGTGCATGCACCATGTAAATGCAATCTCAATGCTCGACAAATACAACCAACCATAAAACAACAATTCAAGCAACTCCGTCCTCCATCCATCCGACCCCCGAACTCCTCGGACTCAGTCCGGAATCAGCAAACCAACCAAATAAATTATTGTAAGAGCAAAATATATTTAAATCTAAAAGTAGAGTTTGGAAAATACGTACAATGCTATATATGATTTTTAGAAGGTTCGGCGCGCTACAAACGACGAGCGGAAAGCAACGTAACAGTGCAAATGCACTGTAGCCGTGGGTCGCAAAATACCCACTTTTGAACGGGAACAACCCAAGACACCAAATTGATAGGGAATAGCCTTGAGATATTTATGAAACTAAAGGAAGTGAGTTTTGGTCGTGGGTGGCGGTGGAAACGGCGGTGGAAGTGCAAAAAGGGGCTGATCGGAGTTGAGCTCGTGAGAGCTGCTCCGGCAACGGATCGGGGCCGAAATTAGGTGGGTTAGGACGGCAAGAGGTAGGGGAAGAAGTGGTAAAAAGATGGTGGCCGGAGGTGGTGCGACGGCGCCGGAAACGGTGAAAAACCGTGCGGCTTAGATGCGCTTTTCCGGCCAAACGACGGCACGGTTGTGGGAGATCTTTGGTGGGGTGGTGCGCCAGAGGGAGGGGAAGTTTTCTGGGTGGGTGGTGTAGGCCATGCCGCCGGCAAGTGGCGGATCTGGGCGGAGGAAGAATTCGGAAACAGGGGAAAAACTGGGTTGGTGCCGCGACTTCGAGGGGCTCGTGGCGGCTAACGGTGGCTCCGATGGTCCTGAAAATTGGTGGGGTTGTAGTCTGATGTGAGGGGAAGAGAATGGCGGGGGTGGTGTATGACACCTCCATCGGACGGCGGAGATATGGGCGGTCAAAGGTGGCTGCGCGGAAAGGTAAAAGAAGGGGAAAAACTGGGCTGGGGCAGCAACTTTGGGCCGTGCGTGGCGGCTAACGGTGGGTCCAATGGCTCTGAAAATTGGTGGGGATGTAGTCCGATGGAAGCGAAAGAGAATGGCGGGGGTGGTGTACGACACCTCCACCGGACGGCGGAGATATGGCCGGCCAAAGGTGGCTGCGCGGTAAGGAAAAAGAGAGAAAGGAGAGAGAATTTCCGGAAACGCACGGGCAACGGGGAGAAAGAAGAGGAAAAAGAAAGAAAATGAAAGAAAAGGAGAAAAAGAAAAAGGAAAAAGGGAAAAAGAAAAAGAGAAGAGAAAAGAAATGAGGTCCAATCCTCACTTCCGGGATCCAGAAACTGATCCGCCGAAAACGATATTAAAAACATAAAACGACTAAAATAAATTAAACACTACATCAAATAAATAAATAAACACCAAGAAAATATTTTAAACACAACGTCAAGCTAAAATATAATAAATAACTAGTAAAAACCAACTATTAAATTTTAAATCCAAAAACGAGCTAAAATAAATTAAACAGCAAATTTTAAACTCAACAGCAAATAAAATCTAATTAAAATCTGATAATTTAAAATAAAAGCACTATAATATTAATTAAATTAAAATCACTCCTTCAGTGAAAATACACGTAAAAGCGGGTCATCACATCGGTGCTTGTTAATTTATTTGCTGTCGGCTCCATGTAGTACACCTTACTTCTAGAAGGAAATTATATGTTCATGCCCAATATGGTATATGCCCAACACAGCGTTTATGTGTCCAAATCTAAATTAAGCCAGCATTTTAATCAATGCTAATAATCCAACCTTTCAGGTAATGAAAATGGATGACAATGGAAGAAGTGAATTGGGCCATAAAGTTGTAATGCATTCTAAAGGTCCCATGCAAATTGCCAAATAATTTAAGCGAATTGTCATTAATGGCACAAAATTTCGCACTAGGAGTCATGAAAATGGGAAGAAAACTCAGAATTGTGGTGTTAGTGTGTGTACTGATCAAGATGGCCCTGCTTGGTATGGCCAATTAACATGCATAATTAAGGTTATGTATTATGATGGGTCCCGATATGTGTTATTCAAATGTGATTGGGCAGACGTTGCTCGGGGTAGAGGTTTCAAGGTGGACGAGTTTGGTTTTACTCTTGTAAATTTTTCTCATTTAGTACACACTGGTAGTCGGATAACTGATGATCCGTTTGTTCTATCTTCCCAAGTATCTCAAGTATTTTATGTGGCAAATGAAAGATGCCCAAATTGGGTTGTGGTTGTTAAGACAAAACCAAGAGACGTGTATGACACTGGTGAAGAGGAAGTGACTGACGACGATGAGGATGAATATTTAGTCAACGAATATTGTATTAACACTTCCAACCATGAAGCTATTGAACCTGGTATTGACGATGTTGTGTGGACGCGAAATGACATAGATGGAATGACGATCGAAACTCCTCAATAGTGTTGAGTAAGAAATATATAATTTTAGACTATTTAACATGATATCTCTTATCACATAAATCTATCTCACATCATGCTCCAAATATGTCATTTTTCTATTGATTTGTATATATGTAAATTTGTTTTTGCATAGGTACAATGGGTCCAAAAAAAAAAAGGCAAAGATGTCCATACCACAGTTGCGAAGACAATCTACAACACTACAAGCTGTCTATAGTGAGCCACAATTTGTCGATGGGCCACCCCTTTTCGTTGACAGGGTGGTGGAGTCACCACCTTCTATAGATTGTCATTCCCAACCATCAATATCTTCACAGCAAGGGACTCAACCTTCTATAGAACCATCATTATCTTCATAGCAAGGGACCCAACCTTCTATAGTACCGTCATTATCTTCACAACAAGGGACCCAACCTTCTATAGATTGTCCTTCCCAACCATCATTATCTTCATAGCAAGGGACCGAGCCATGCACATCTGTACCAATAGCACCTACTTCGGAAGCAGAAGATGTTGACTTGTGTTCTGACATTGGAGATCGCTTTCTCATCATCGTCGGTATGTTTTTGTTTTTCTTACTTATTATTTACTTCACTATGACTGCATATTTACAAAATACTAACAATGTAACTAAATCTATTTTTGCATATAGTAATGGAAATCGAGTAAAGAGACTATTGCACTCTATTCATGACATTTGGCATCTTCCTGAATGGGAGCGAATTGAAATGGAGCTCAACAATCTTAGTCAGCCCATCAAAAAGCAAGACTCGAAGGTGGTAAGGTTTGGTGGTCTGATAGCGAGAAGTAATAAGTTAGTTCCAATAATTTACAAAGATTGGAGGTCGGTACCTAAAACCATAAAGGAGGAAGTGTGGGGTCTTATAAATGTATATATGATTTTTCATATTAAAACATTATTATTAATTAAATAGGTATATTTTGAAAATTTTGTTAGAAAGCTACTTACTCACCTTTGTAAATTTATATGGTAACAATTCACGTACTTCTATTATAGATTTATAAAGTCAACCAACTAGTTATTTTAATTATAATTCTCATAATATTTTACATGTTGTAGTCAAAATGTAATAAAAACAAGGAATGTCATAAGAAGCAGGTGGTTGTTCATAGCGGAGGATGAAAAAGTTTAGCAAGATATGCCCATGATGTGGTATTTATTTAATTAATATTTATTTATTGTTGAATATTTGTTAGCTCTTTGTTTTTGATATATGTGTTTAATCTAAAATGTTGGACGTAGAAAAAATCAACTAGGGCAATGCCAAGTTGAGCCCAGTTGTTTGTCAAGACCTATAAGAAAAAGGATGGCACACACTACAATAATGACACGAGGAAGAAAGTGGTATGTTTATTATCAAATTTATAAATTTTTTAATTTTAAAGGATTTATAAATGAAGAATAATGTGTATTTTTTATTATCTATTACAGGTTGAGATGGAGGAACTTTTAACACAAAACACAAATTCTATAGAAATGGGGTCTGGAGGAACCATGACTTGGGCATCAGATGATGTTTATTCGAAAGTTATGGGCCCAGAACGGCCTGGACGTGTGCGTGGTTTGGGGTTTGGGCCAACCCCTACAAGGCAAACTTTTCAATATTCACTACCGACTTCAAACCAAGAAGATGCTATATCAAAGGAAGAGTTTGAGAAAATGCGGAACGAATTAACTGAATTACGGAACTTAGTAAACGCATTGGTGCATGCACAGGTGAGCACCCCACATATGTTTAGTTGATGTAAATCAACTTTATATTGAAATTTTTGAACCCTCATTTGAATTTATATTCAGGCTTCAGGACAAAAATGAAAAGAGAATGAAGAGGAAGAGAAAGGTGAAGAAGAGGAAAATGCTGAAGATGAAGAAGATCAAGAGGAAGATGAAGAAGAGGAAGAGAATGAAGAGGACGATGATTGAGGGTTGGGATTATAAGTGAGACTATATTTATGGTATTTGCAATATATCGACGTTTGCTCTGTTTTGGTGGTATTCACAACTTTCCTTAATTGAGACTATATTTATGGTTATGCCACATATTGACATTTGCTATGTTTTGCTAAGTTGGAATTAGGATGGATTATGAAAGGAGAAGTGCTGGATTATGCATTATTGTTACTACTCTTTTTGGGAGTTACAATCTTAGTATGATGTTTAACATATTTTGTCATAAAGTTCGCAAGCACTACATTCTTTTTTAAACAAGAATAAATATGAAATCCATATTAAAAGATTAAATTTTAAATAATAGATTCTATTTTTTTCCGAAAGGAATTTTGTACTACACTTGTGCAATTTTTGGGTGTATTTTCGTATCATTTAAATAATTTTTTAATTTAATTTTATTTATTTTACTACCAATAAATATATAATAGTTTACTGGCGTTCGCTGATCAAATTTTGACATATTATAAGCGCTACCGATTATATAATTAATTCTGGCGTAACAATATAAACGCCGACAAACTACTAATGTACCAGCATAAAATTAATCAATGGCCGGCATTTGTTTAAACGATATAAACATCGAAAAACTCAATACTTTACCGGCGTAAACTTTATCAATTGTCGGCATTTTGTGAAACGCCGCTGATGTTATATGTTATTACCAGCGGTATATTAGAAACGCTGCAAAACATAGTTAATATAACGACGTATAATTAAAAAATTATTGTCGTTTGATTAAACGCCACAAAAAAAATATATTATTACCGGAGTAACAATATAAATGCCGGGAAACTACTAATTTCCCGGCGGATACCTCCTATATTGGCGGCATTGTTCTAAATGCCGCCAACGATATATATAATTACCAACGTAAAAATTTAAACGCCAGGAATCTCAAAAATTTACTGGTGGAAAAATTAAGCGACGGTAAATTTATATATCTACCGGTGCATAAACATACGCCGCGCATATAAACGCCACCAATTTTGCCTTTTTTTGTAGTGATTACTAGCATATTTTTAGGGATGTTTTGAGTATGCTTCTAAACTTAGGATAGGAAGATCTTTGTTGTAAAAAATTGGTTTTATTATGAGTTTTGAAATTGGAAGAATTGCAACAAAAATCAAATGAAATAGCCTATGTAAGTCTCAGCCCCAATAGAGTTTTTATGGTTGTGTTTAGTTTTAAATTTTTCTGATTTGATATTTGAGTTTATGACAAAATTTACATGAGGTATATAAATATTGGTGATTTTTGGAGTTAGGATGCAAAATCCTTAGGTTATGGGTAAAATGATCATTTTTTCACATGTAGAGGGTAAAATAATAATTTATCTCTAAGTTAGTACTTTTATATATTTCTAACTATTATTAATTAATTTATAACTTTTAGAAATCACTATTTTCAATTCCTCGTGATCGCGCTTGAATTTTCTTAGAAAACACCGAGGTAAATTAGCTTTTAACTTACTATCAGTTTAATTTATATGTGTGATGGGTAAAGGAACTATAGTTTATGTATTTATGTTATCATATGTGTCATGCCAAGTCATTACATATTCATCAATTACACAGAATTTATTCTATCATGAATTATTCATCTATTACACAAGATATTGTGCATGCATCATTAACCTGTGTGGAGGTTTTCTTTTAACATGCTAATATCTATAATAAAATCTCACTGCAGTAGTTTCAACTACCATTCTTTCCGAATTGTAGATCTTGTTACAGGATCTGAAGGAAAGCCGAGAATCGACCAACTGGAAAGCCGAGAATTGTGGTAGTCCCAACTAAGTGACGGTGCGACATCAATGATAGTATAGTAGTCAACTTAAATTACTAATTGTACTTACAGAGCTGAGTCTCCAGTACGCTTTTGATCACAACCATTTTGAACTAGCATTGTGATCTCGGTTGTTTAGTATATCATTATATATGAAGTATATTTTAAGTATTTGGGATATTTTCAGTTTGGTGTATAGTGTTGCTAAAGAAAAAAGTTATCCACTGCAAATATTGCATAATGTTAGATGCACGTTAGGAACATTGCATCTTATATGTCATGAACGGGGGCAAGTAACCTTGTGTTGCATGTCTTAACACTTCAAATGTTCGTTCGATCCCAACCGGAATTTGGGGGTGTCACATATTTGATCAGAGGTTGTCCCAACAATGCCCAAGGCAGTGGAGCTGGTGATCACAAGCCAAGGCCCCACAGCCCAACACGCATGTATGCTATAACCCAAGGTGATATCGATGTTGATATCCTAGGAACAGAAGGAGCTAGCGTCATCCCTAGTACCTCTCTAGACCTTTTTATGTTTAAGTTTAGCTAAGATTTGTTTGACTACGATTAGTGGTAGTACTGCTATATAACTGACATTAGGCAATGCTTTGCCATCGCAATTTGTAGCTCATACGTTGGTTTCAAGCGAGTCACTGTTTTTAGTGACTTTGGCATTACACAAGAGTTTAGATCGAAATCTAAATTTTTACCAGGTGGTAAGAGTAACAATTCTCATTAAGAGTATTATTATTCATACTAGTATAGATATAGAATACCTTTTTAGTAATACAAGGAAGGAGATTGTTGGTTGAATAATAGTATTCTGCATATTTGGAAATTGTTTTAATTTTGAGAATAGGATAAAAATTTGTGTTTGGAAGAGTAAAGTGATGGGAGAAGTTTTGGCCGTAGTATGATTTGTTTATGATAGTAGTTTCATCCAGCTGCCATTGAGTGGTTTTGGTGAAGCTTTGTCTTTATGGATACGTAGATCGCCCTTCTATTGGAGATAAATATGTGGGGAGTAAAATCTTGGTCTTGAGGATTTAGGTGAACAGATCCTTTTATTTAGAGTTAGAATAAGAGGCAGCTCGTTATGGATAGAAGAGCTATGCCAATCACAAGAGAGAAAGTCTTGAATTTAATTTAATACTTGAATGATTATTGAGGTTCCACCTACGAGGAGGAATGATTCGTTGTGATTATGAAGGAGTAAGCTAGTCTTAGACAGATAAAATTCCTTGAGGAAATAGAAAAAGTAATTTCAGCTGTGTATGGTTTAAAATTTTTCCAACTGACAAGGACACTTGAAGTGTATCACTTATGTTTTTCTACGGAAAAGTTTTGGGAGATTATCCACTTGAAGTTTCAGATTTAGAGAGTATGGCAGTATGACTTGACTCCTTCGTGGAAGGATTCCAGTACAATTGTTGATTTGAGAGAGAGTTAAGGAATGGTAGATATATATGTGGTGAATAACTCTTTGGATAGTAAGGAAAATAGTGATTTCACTTAAGCAAGGATTCAGTATCCTGAAAGGTTTAGCATAGAAGTCATTAAATTTAGGTAGTAACCTTTGTGAGTGTAATACTTTTTCCTTAAATGGTGGCAGTTATTTTGTGTAACCCTATGATGGTTATAGATAAGAATAGTGTGGGCTACGAGAGGAATGTGTTCCCTTATAAAAAAACGTTACCTGCCTCTACACTCAACCACAAGGATAGATCAGGATAGCTTCAAGGCTTGGCACAGGACTAAGTAGTGTTCAATGGAGTAGTAGAGGATCGTGCCACAGCCACCAACAATGAGCCCTCGACGTCAAGCTCATCCATGTCATCAACTCACCGCAGATATTTGCTGGTTGAGGTTTAGGAGCCAAAGAGCGACGATGAAGAGATCGTACAGCACCCCAACCCAGGTTACTACGGCAACGTGGCATATGATTCAGAGGATGATGCATTCTACTACTTACCGCCACAAGACATGTCGATGTATATTGATGCACCACTAGATCCTACCAATGAAGAGGCATACAATGATGGACAGTAGGTTGCTAAGCAACATCTCTTCCTTAACTTGTTGGTTAATTGTGTCAATTTCGGGGATGAAATCTTTTTTTTAGGAGCGGAAATTTTAACAACCCACTAGAAATTCAATGGTGGAATTTCTATAGGCTTTAGGAATCTCGTGAAAACCCCATAAGTTTTCATGAATCGACCAATCGCATAGCTTTTAGTCTGTCAACATAGTCAATGTTATCACTCTTATGGTGCTAGTGCTAAGTTTATTATTCACTTTTTTGGAGTGAATAGTAACCTCAATAAGTGCACCAAGTGCAATGATTTCAAAATCACAATGTGAAATGTCCAAATTAGGTTGGAGAAGCTTTATCTGGACACTTAACAAGATCTTAGCCACACATATTGAATATATTAGACATTTGGCAGCATGAGGAATGTTTGATGGATTTGAAGGAATTTAGGTATGAGATCATGCCACCTAAGCAAAAACTCAATTCCATCCGGCCAATCAAATTGTGCCAAACCAAAGAGGATTTACAACCTAGTAAAACCCTATATGATTGGAATTCAACTAAGAACCCAAAAGCATCATTGAAAACAAAATCGTAAACGAGTTCATCAAAACCATAAAGTTGACCTCTAAAAAACCCTAACTGAATTGGCTTTTAGCATTGTATTTCATCACTTAATTAATTCAAATCACTTTTACATGCTATTAATCCTTCAAATTTATTTTATGACATCATTATCCAACTTTAGAAACCACTACTTTCAGTTCCTCGTGATCACCCTTGAGTTTTGCTTAGTTATTAAGTGCTAAAACTACATGATTCAGTTACTTAAGTGAATAAATTGTTTAACTAAAAATGATTCAGTTACTTATGATACTTGAGTCAATTGATAAATTCTGATATTTTTTTGCTTAAAAAGATTTATAATGCAATGGTTTCACATCAAAATAAATATCTCAATTCTACTAATCTCATATCTTACTTATAGGCTGTAGGGTATTTTTGGAAAGAAAAGCAAGAGAGAGTCCGAGGTTCACTGGCATGGGCAGTACAATGCTCGGACATGCAGGCGATTGCCTCAAGCCGCGACAAATCAAGCATGCCGCTGGGCTGGAGGATGGGAGCAGCAGGAACACACCTACAGCTCTACATGCAGGAGCAGGTACAAGGAAGGGAACGTGGCACGCTGAAGGCTGGGGGTAAAAACCGAGTGGAGGGGGAGATTTTGGATTTTTTATTATTTTTTTTTTTTGGTTTTCATTTTTTTTTTCTTTGCTGAGATTTTATTTCAATCTTTTTTTTTTCCTTCCTTTGGGACATAAGCTTCTTCTTCAGTTTTATTTGGCTGCTTAGTTGTAAAAAAAAAAAAAATAATTTATTTTCTTTGGTCGGCAGAGATTTATTTTTCTTTCAATTTTTTTTGTTGGACAATGGACTCTCCTAGCTTTAATTTGTTATCTTAGTTTTTCGTTTGACGGGGTATCTATCTTTAGGATTCTTCATAGTTTTTTTTTCTCGGTAGTATTTTTCTTTCAGTTCTTCATTTGGGAATGCGGGGTCTGTTTTGTTTATTTCTTCTGGGTTTTACTTTTTCTGGAGGTTTCCGTTCACCAGTATTGGTTCTTGATCATTTTTTTTTTGTTTCTTTCTTTTCCTTAGTTTAGTTTTTCAGTTTCTTTGAAGTTTTCTGCAATCTTCGATAAACACTGGGTTTTCTTACATTTGGAAAGCAGCATTTATTTTATTTCTTCTGCGTGCAACTTCGACCTCGTGGGTTTCTTCGATTTTATTTCTTCGGCTTTTATGCTTGGTTTGAGGTTTTATCATTTTTGGGTTGTCACCGTTTGAATTGCTAGTTATTTTTAGAAGCCATTTGTTCTGCACTTTAGGGTTTCTCTCATTTGGGTATTTTCTCAGATTTTAATATGGTTTTACTTAGATTAATTTTTGTTGCTAAAAATATCATGTGTAGCTAATTTATGAAGCTCAGGTTGTGGAATGAGACTTGATTTTTTTTGGGTTCTAGTTAAATGCAATATTTTGTCGATAAATGTTGATTTAACTATGTTACTAGTCGAATTTGAATTGAAAATAGATTGCGGCTCTTGCTCTTGATTTGTTGTTGACGTAAAGCACAACAAAAGCATGAAAATTATCAAGGCTTCTCTTAGTTGATTGTAAATGTGTATTTGGCTAGTAAAGTAGAGAATCCCTTAGGGAAATATTGCAAAACTTGAGCATAACTTTTTATCTTTCGTTTATCAATACCTTAATTGGATTGTTAATCGAGAAAATTATCTAGGAACCGAAACAAAGATAGTCTCATACCCAACCCAAGTGTTTGTTAATTTGCCTTTTTGATTAGAAACTCTAATTCTAGATTTGATTAATTTTTTTGCAGAAATTGAATTTGTACTTTTTTTCTTAACTCATCTTCAATATTTTTCACTTGCATTTCACCCTTTTTTAATCTTCATCTCTCATAGTCCATACAATTTTTATATATAACAAGAATTTCACAAATGCTTTGATAACCCTTTGTCCCTGTGGAATATGATCCTAGACTTATCCTAGATACAATTTGACACTTCTACACTTGGAAGCACATTTGAGACAGAGTCAAGTTTTTGGCGCCGGTGCCGGGAAAAACTGGTGCTTATTAGAGCATTCCTCTATTACTGAGAGGATGTTTGTGGAGCTATGAACCTCTTCGCAGCCCTGGGTGACATCTGATCTTTTTTCCTTTTCTCTGTTTATTTTTTATTTTTTTTATTTTCTAGTCTTGTTTGTATGACTAGTTGGACTAGAGACCACACATCTCGACTATTTATGACATAATCATTGACATCTTTTAACTTTGCATCACATTCTCTTGAATCTTCATCTGACACTCCTAGCACCATGGCTAAAAATAAGCATCATGATAGGGAAATGGTAAATCAGAACGGGACACTTAGATAATATCTTCAGCCTGTTAGGACTAGCACCCCTTCTTGCATCATTTTACCTCTTAATGCAAATGCTTTTAGTTTCAAACCCAGGATGATTCCATTGCTACCAAACTTTCATAGTATGGAATCTAAAAACCCCTACTTGCATATCAAAGAGTTTGAAGAAGTGTGTTCCACATTTATTGATAGAACATGCACTGAAGAGGTCATAAGATTAAAATTGTTTCCATTTTCCTTAAAAGACAAGGCTAAGACATGGTTGAATTCCTGAAGACCAAGATCTATTGGGACTTGGTAAGAAATGTAAACTGAATTTTTAAAGAAATTTTTTCCCATTCATAGAACTAATGCCTTGAAAAAACAAATCATGAATTTTTACCAAAAGGATGTGGAAACATTTTATCATTGTTAGGAACGATTCAAAGACCTTTTAAATGCATGTCCTCGTCATGGATATGAGAATTTGAGGGTTATTAGTTATCTTTATGAGGGGTTGCAACAAAAAATGAGACAATTTGTGGAGACCATGTGTAATAGAGAATTTTTTAATAAAGAACCTGAGGAAGCTTTTGAGTATTTTGATTATCTAGCTAAAAATACACAATCATGGGATACATCTGATGTTCATGATAGGTCAGAAATTTCAAGGACAGTTTCAGGGGGTGGGAAATATAATCTGAGGGAAGTAGATGATTTGAATGCTAGGTTGACTATGATTTCTAAGAAATTAGAAACCATAGAACTGAAGAAAGTGAATGAGGTAAAAGTTGTACCTCATATTACCTTGAGCTGTAATATTTGTGAGGGCCAAGGACATTCAACTAATGATTGTCCAACCATTCCAGGCTTTAAAGAAGTTCTTTTGGATCAATCTAATGTTGTTAATATGGTTCCTAAACCTTTTTCAAGTCCTTATTCCAACACTTATAATTCGAGATGGATAAATCACCTTAATTTCAGTTGGACGGGTGAACAAGCTGATGTACCTACGCCCAACACAATTGGTCCTTCACAATTTGCACTCTACACAACCCCAGGAGGATCAGGACCATCTCAATATGCCAACCACAAGGTCCCAGCTCAGAAAAAAAAGCTTTGGAGACAATTTCCAGTAGCTATCCACCAATTTTCAGCAATTCATGCACAGCCAAGCTGCCATCAACAATCAAAATTCATAAGCCATCGCTGATATCTGAGGTTCAGTCACAAGGTTGACCACAACCTTGAGTGCTCAAGAGAAAGGAAGTTCCCTGTACAATCTCAGCCTAACCCACAAGGCCAAAACCAGCAATTTCAAAGTGTTGTTGGAGATTCAAATGTCAAGCAAGTCAAGGCTATTACAACCTTGAGAGTGGTAAGATGATTGGCATTCCAGCTCAAGGGGTAGAAAAGAATGGTAATACTTCTAAACCTCTTTCTGAAAATGAGGCACAAGATCCTTTGGAATCTGAAAATGTTCTAAGCACTATACATGCACCTTTTCCTCAAAGGTTAACCCATTTGCACAAAGACAAGCATTAAGCTGAAATTCTTGAAATTTTTAAGCAAGTTAGGATTAATATACCATTGTTAGATGCTATTCAACATGTTCCTACCTATGCTAAATTTTTAAAGGATTTATGCACAGTAAATAGAAATTTGAATGTGCAAAAGAAAGCTTTTCTTACTGAGCAGGTTAGTGCTATTATCCAAACCAACACTCCTCCCAAATACAAAGACCCAGGATCCCCTACCATAGCTTGCATGATAGGGAGCTAAAAAATAGGCCAAGCATTGTTAGACTTAGGTTCAAGTGTGAACTTATTGCCTTATAATGTTTATGTTCAGCTTGGATTGGGTGAGTTGAAATCTACTTCTATCACATTGCAGCTAACCGATAGGTCTATTAAGATTCCTAGAGGTGTTGTGGAAGATGTTTTAGTTCAAGTAGACAAATTCTACTATCCAGTAGACTTTATGGTGCTTGATATGCAACTGACTACTCATTCTACTTTCCAAGCACCTGTTATCTTAGGAAGACCTTTCTTGGCTACTTCTAATGCTCTCATAAATTGTACAAGTGGAGTTTTAAAGTTGAGTTTTGGAAATATGACTTTGGAGCTAAATATTTTCAATCTTTGCATGCAACCGCAAGAAGTTGAGTAAGTTCATGAAGTGAATTTGCTAGAAAATTTCATTGATGAAAATTCTGCACCTTACTTTCAATTTATTGATTCTTTAAAGGAATTTGAAGAAGATTTGAAAATATTTGATAATGTTAATGACTCATCTCTTGTTTCCTCAATAGGTCAACAAGTTACACCACCATGAAGGCCAAAATTTGAGCAACTTCCACCATTGACATCAACACTCAAGCCTTCGAATGAGCAATCTCCAACTTTGGACCTCAAACCTCTTCCATTGGAGCTGAAGTATGCTTTCTTAGGACCACAAAGCACCTTGCCTGTGGTAATTTCTTCTCACTTAACTAGTGAACAAGAAGATAAATTACTAGATGTCCTTAAGAAGCATAAAAAGTCCATTAGGTGGACAATAGCTGATATAAAAGGTATTAGTCCCTTGCAGTGTACCCATAGGATTTATTTAAAAGATGATGCAAAGCCTTCTAGGGAAATGCAAAGAAGGTTGAATCCCACAATGGAGGAACAGGTTAAAGATGAGGTACTGAAATTGCTTGATGTAGGTATCATTTACCCCATCTTGGACAGCAAGTGGGTAAGTCCCATTCATGTAGTTTCAAAAAAATCTAGGCTTACCATTGTTAAAAATGAGCAAAATGAATCGATTCCTACTAGGATTCCTACTAGTTGGCGCATGTGTATAGATTATAGGAAGTTGAATGCTGCTACTAGGAAAGATCATTTTCCTTTGCCCTTTCTTGATCAAGTGTTAGAAAAAATTGCTGGACATGCTTTTTATTATTTCTTAGATGGGTTCTCCAGTTACTATCAATNTTTCTTAGATGGGTTCTCCAGTTACTATCAATTAAAACTAGCACCAGAGGATCAAGAAAAGACCACATTTACTTGTCCCTTTGGTACCTTTGCCTTTAGAAGAATGCATTTTGGTTTATGCAATGCACCAGCAACTTTTCAAAGATACATGCTTAGCATTTTTAGTGACATGATTGATGTAACAGCCCGCTAAAATTATCAGTTTTGGATTCTTTCCCGACAGCAATCACATCTCTCTCGTCTTAGCCTTCTATCTTTAGTTATTTATGTTTAACATAGTTGA
>QGSO01001037.1:6974-35088 GCA_011037825.1 Carya cathayensis
GCTCATACTTTGGTCACACCTCATTGTTTCTGAAGGCATATGATCTCACCTACTCGAAAGGTGAGCTCGCAAGTTACCATTCTCATTCGATTTTGGATAAAGTTTGGATAATGAGTTGAGATGAGATGAAAATTGAAAGTTGAATAAAATATTATTAAAATATTATGTTTTAATATTATTATTGTTTTAAAATTTGAAAAAATTAAATTATTTATTATATTTTGTGTGATAATTTAGAAAATTTGTAATGATGAGATTAGATGAGTTGAGAGTGGTTTTGTATTCAAACCAGGCCTACTCTCACGTACTTTTAATGCATTTGGAGGGTAAGATTAGGGGAGCTACCCGCATGGTGTGGGGCAGGAGGGACCCTTCCTCACACCCCGTACCATGCCAGGGGGGGTCGGGATCAAAAAAGCTAAAAAGCTATCCGCCCTGCCCCACACCTAGGCCAACCTATTGGGTCTAAAAAATTATTTTTGTGTCTAAAAAATTATTTTTGGGTCGAGTTATATTTTGGATTGTCTTAGATTCCTACGCCAACCTTTATATATATAGAAGGTTAAGGCAATACAATACTCATATTTAAGTAATGTAAGACTTACTATTAAAATATGTGTTTTAATGTATGAAATAGGTTAAGATCTATTTAACATTTTATGAGAACTGAAAAAATAGTAAATGCCATTAATAATTGGTTTGAGATAGACTGAGATGAGCTGATCAGCAAACTTTGGCATATAATATTAGAAGATCCGGATTTGTAATTTATGAACACTTATAGAAATGACTTCTGATCTAGTGATGCCAATTCAATATTGTTGCTTATGAGTTGTGACACTCTTTGTATTTACTTATAAATGAGAAATACTACATCTACTTGTTTTTATTTTTCATCTATTTATTTTTTTCTTTTAGCAGACACATGGTATATAGATGACGAGTAAAAGAACTCTTTAACTTTTGAGCCCCAAGATTGTTGTGTTGATTAATCTTTTGCATACAAAAATGATATAGAATTTTTTTATAACTTTTACACAACTCTTCAATGATATATTATTATTATTTTTCTTTTTCCTTTGGTGGATTTGAATTAAAAGAGAAATAATATTTTATTTATGAGTTATGTAGAGCTTAAAAGGCTCGGTTTGGATACAAAAGTCCTCCAACTCATCTCAACTCATCATCTCATCTTATCATTACAACTTTTTCAAATATATAGACAAAATACAACAAATAATTTAACTTTTTTAAATCTTAAAATAATAATAATATTAAAAAATAATATTTTATTCAACCTTCAATTTTCATTTAACTTATGTTACCGGCTATTTTGCCCCAGTCCATAGAGAAATAGCCGGTAACCACTGCCTCCATGGCTCGTGGAGTTGCACGGCCACCAAGTGGCAGACAACCACCTCCACGGCCCAAGAGGACATCAACCTCCTTCCTCGAGCAACTCGGCCTCCCTCAGCTGCTCACCCATCATCTTCCTAGCCATGAGCTCCTCGCCCACTGCATGACCCCGCAACCACAGTCTTGCCTAGCCAACCATGGACTCGCCTTCCAAGGCATGGCTACGTGAGCTGCATGCATGCACCATGCACCCATACCATGCACTTGGCTAGCCCATCTCGACCAACGGGCAGCAAGCCTCCAGGCCACATGCATGTAGCGGGTGGTGACCACCCGTCCACATGGTTAAAAGCCATGGACAGACATACAACTCAGCCATTGAAAAGATTTAAAAAAAAAGGAAGGGCAAAGAAGAGAAGAAATGACAACTAGTAGTGGGCAATTTTCAGTCAAGCAAAAATTGGCTACAGTAGCTAAAACACTCTAGTTTGTCTCCCTTTAAATTTATGTGAAATCAATTTTTCACTAATAAAACTGGCTCTTGCAGTGCGAGACACTAGTTATCTAGCCCGTTGCGGGCACTGGCCAGACCACTTAGCAAGTCTTCATCAGGATGGTCTTTTGGGCACTAACATGCATGTGGTAACCCCGGTCCACCGCCGTCGCAGAAACACGGCTGCCCACGTACTCCTACCAACATGCCTCAAACCTTCATCACACTCCTACCGGACGAATCATGTTCCCAAATCCCATACTTGTGATTGGGAATTATCTACGCTAATAGGCTTGGTTTATGTAGCATGGCCAACAAGGCCAGTCCAGCCTGGACGCACTACTCGACCTCCTCTAAAGAATTTGGGTGAGTCCAGCCTAAATCTGCTGCTTGGCCTCCCCTGCCAAGCCTAAACAGGCTGCTCGAGCCCATCTCCTGCAAAAACTAAGCTCAACACTCATACCTTAAGCGGCCAAGCCCATCTCCCACAAAAGCCGAGGTCCACGCTCGAACCTTAATGCGGTCGAGCCACCCTGCCGCCTAATCCCACGCTGGGAAATCTTTACTGCTTAACTCGAGAGGAACATATAACCAGGGACCAGCTTCTGGAATTTATTTCCCTACGGACTGGGGTGGATTAGTTCGATTACATATTTTATCTTTGAAGATTCTCTAGGTCTTCTTTTTGGAGCAAATCGTCCTTAAGAATCACGGGCAACTGTAACGGCTAAAATGTATCAAGCCCATGGTATTTCTTACGCCCAACCCAATGGGAGGGAAGACTCATAAGGAGGGAAGAAAGAGAGCAATGAGGGGAAGACAAAGGGCTGAGGAAGTGCAAAGTGTCAGGAGGCAAAATGGGTGATATGACATAGTATTGGATCCTCCTCTCCCCGAAGTCCCTTGGATGTAAGTCCAATGCCGAACCACATTAATCTGTTTGTCACCACCTCTTTATTTTTTCAATATTTTATTACTGCTCACCGCCTAAGTAAGCACCGACGTCGTATAGCCGCACTAGACCACGTCGGGGAATCCACACAATACTGATCTAGACTCGAACCACCTTAGTAGGGTTGGGAATAGATCCGTTTCCTCTTTTGGATTGTTGCGCTATTTTTAGGCGTTAACAATGTTCCCGGGCAAGTTTCTATTTAGGTTGAGTGTTAAATTGGTTTGAATTTCTTAATTCATTCCCCACTTATTTAACACTTCGTGAAGGTCCATAGAATGTATATAAAAATTCTAAAGATAGTGAAAGGCAGGAAACACTAATGATGATATCAATTCCTAACCACACATTGATGTACTACTGCTAGCTACATCAATCTCAGGAAATTGGGTTCGAAGACAAACTGATCAAGCTAAATGATTACTTAATGAGCTGAAAACATGACCGTTGATGTGTCTGTTTTGTTTAAAAGTTGAGAACATGATCATGAAAATTAATTGTTTGTTTAGCCTTTAATGGCTCCTGAAGAAGTTGTCTCAGACATTGAATATGCTTGTTGAAGTTTTCTTTTTCAAGTAGCTTTTTTGTTTTTACCATTAACTTATTCAAAGTGCACATTGATCAGATAAACCAAGCCAATGGCATTATAGTTGGGTTTCGTTAACTATCAAACATGTTTAGAGGTTAAATGAGTCTGCAAAAAATAGACTAAATCCAGTGATAATAATGTGAGTAGACATTTAACTAACTCTTTATTATGAAAATGGTCATGTACGTTTGAGATGTGTGGTTTGGACCCAGTAGTTGGTTTAGAGATTCTTATTTGTTTGTGAATGATGGCTTGATGTCAATGGCAGGGAAACTACCAATGCGGAGGTGTCGTGGACCAGCTGGGTGCACTGAGTTTATGAAGCTTCGTAAGCATGGTCTCATTCCTTTGAAGATTAATGATGGTGAGAGGGTACCATCATGTGAGAATGCGGTGTTCTTTACAACAAGGGTAACATGGATTATCAAGCATCATGCAACCATGGTTCAAAATACTTGGGATGATGTAGATACACAAGAAAAAGAGGAGTTGATCAATCGTGTCCGGGTATTGAGCTGCTTTCATTAAAATGGGAGAATAAACTAACTTCCAGTCATGTTTTAAAAGATGTTGTCTATGATCTTTATGTATATGGACTGATGCCTTTTGGTTTGATGTTGTAGACTGATTTCATTCTAGATTGGAGCAAAAGGAATCATCGCGAGATGGTTGAGAAGAACCTCGGGAAGAAGTTCAATGACTTTCACTACCAGCTTCATAAAATTTACTTGGGTTGTGCAACACACGATGAGGCATTAGTAAAATCAACCTCGTTGGTGGAACCAGATGTATGGAAAACATTATGTGGGAGATGGGGCAGCGACGAATTCAAGGTAACAAGTGACGTATAGAAGTTTGAAAATATAAGACAGCTTTAGATTTGATGCAATTTTTTGGAAAGAGATATGTGTCGAAAGTATTGTTAACATTGTATTGATTATAAATATTGCAGAAAATATCCAATCAAAATAAGGCTAATAGGAAAAGGCAGCGTGTGAACCACACAGCAGGCAGAAAGTCATTTGTGAGGTTAATCCAAGAGATGGTAAGATTATTGTGATTTTCAATATCTAAGCTCATTGGTTAGTGCTAGTGTGTAAACAAAAGAATATCCTTAATATTCATGTATGTAATTAAAGGGTCCGAGCTCATCAAACTTGGTAAACTTCTATAAAGAAACTAGATGGTCAAAGAAGAAAGGGGCATTTGTCACTCCCACGACAGAAACACTATATGTGCGTGCTCTCTAACTTACCAACTTTTTACTATGTTGTTCCATTCATAGATAACTAAATATTTTCATTTAGTTATTTCCCCTAATTCTAAGTGATATAAAATATCTTTTTGCATTAGAATACGATGATTGAGAAGTTAGATGGGATGGAGCTTGAGGAGCGTACATATGAGGCTGCAAATATTATATTCAGAGATGTGCTAGGACATAGATCTGGTTATGCAAGAGGACTTGGTGGTTCAATTATACCCGAGCCTAGACCATCATCTATGTCGGCACAAGTTGAGCACCTAGCCCAAGAAAATGAGAAACATAAAAATGAGGCAATGATGTACAAAACTGAATTGGATGACCTGAAAAGGGATATACGACAATTACTGGTTTGGCAATAGTCATATGACCAGAGGATGAACCTAACTGACAGTGATTTTGAAAGAGTGTCTAATAGAGACACTCCAGGAAATATTTAGCTGGAATGGTGTCCAAGCCCATGGATTTTTTGATATTTTCTTAACATTTACTGGCAGGCAGATATTTTGTTTAAAATGTGTCCAGATTTAGATGCAGGATTTTGACGTTTGTTATACTTGCTGGATGTTGCTTGGTGGAATTATAAAAAGTCCTAGGCTACAATATTTTGGTGAGATTACTTTGTCAAAGGTTATCCCAACCCTTTGTAAGTATGCTTTAAAACTTCTTCCAACTACATGTCTTGTCTGCAATGGTTAAGAGAGTTGCTCATTGTATTCTATTCGAATGCTATGATGTTGGTGATATAAAAACTGTGCAACTTGAGAGATGTATACTAGGTACAACCCAATGTTTGGTAATTATTTCTGTAATAGACAATAGGTTTAGAGATTTATGTTGAATATGCATATAAATTTTAAGAGATTTAATCCTTTGTTGTCATTTGAATAACTGGGCTTGAAAATGTAGTGCATTTTATATACTTGCATATACTTGGACAGGTCATCCATTTTGTGCTTAGATGTGTGCTTGAAAATGTAGTTTTCATATCATAGTTAATTTAACAAANGGTCTAGTACTCTTCTCTTCTTTCTCATGTATTTCTTGAGAGGATGGAACTACTATATATGCATTCAACATTTTATTATCTATAAGTATGCCTAAATATTATTTTTTATTTTTTTGTGTTATTTCTTTATTTTACATGACCACAAATTAAAAAAGAGAACCAAAGAAGGAAATCAAAGAAAGCATCGTCCCTGCCAGTACCTATGCCTCCCTAATTTTCTAGGTGCTATGATCCCCGAACACTCGGCAACTTACAATGCCAAAAACTTGAACATTGAGATTCAGCATTAGGAGCAACAAGATGATTCAGGATCATGATATAATCTGGACGAGCTTCGACTGTCGTGGTCTTTCTCTAACCAATAAGCATGTGCACCTCTATCGGCTTTGTGCAAATGGTTAAGTCTAATCCTACCCACAACAGATTACTGAAATTTCTCTGACAAATCTTAGTGAAATTGTCCCCCAAGTCAAGAATCAATAAGGATGTACTATAGGGTTATAGGGTTTTTGCAACCATATCATTTTTGACCACATAGAAATTGACACTAAAAACTCATCTTTCACGGCTAATTTTACCTCGTCGCAACTTTTCTGCTGCTAATAGTGGGATTCGGGTAAGGGCACAGTTGTATTTGTTTTTGCGGTGACAACAAAGTCCTTTTGTGGCGTATTATGATTGCTGCAAAAAAATATCTCGTTATCCGTATTTTAGTCATTTGCAGTGTGGATTTAGTCTTTTGGTGGCTACATATAAGTGCTGCAAAAAGATCGATTTAAAAATCTAAAGCATTTCCCCCTTTCTTTCTATTCACTCATATGATAAAGTGTCAAAAATTACATGATTAAGCTGCTAAGTTAAATAAATTGTTTAATAAAAAATGAATTAAGCACTTAATTATGCAGTAGTTTTTAATACTTGACTAATTGATAAATTATAGTATTTATATACGTAAAAAGATTTATAATGCAGCTGTTAAGCCACATCAGAGTTAATATCTCAATTTTACCACTCGTGATGCTAACACTTATAGTTTACTCTTGGGTCTGCAGGGTATTTTTGGAAAGGATTTGGTGGTCCCAAAATGTGCGCTACAATGTATGTGAAGGCAAAGGAACCAAACCTGCAGGGCACGATTTGTGCAAGTATGTTGAACTTGATGTGCCTTGAGAAGTCACTATAAGAAAAACGGCCTATTTTCGCCGCAATAAATTGGTCACAAAAGGCCATTTTTTTTGTAGTGAGTCTAAAGTTGCACATGACAAATATAATGTAATTTATTTATGCATTGTAATATAATGTAACTGCTTATAATATATTTTCGTCGCAATAAATTAGCTACAAAAAGCCATTTTTCTTATAATGAGTCTAAAGTTGCACATGACAAATATAATATAGTTGATTTATGCATTGTAATATAATGTAACTGCTTATAATATAAAACAAGTACTTTATGTAATTATTTTATAGATTATAATATAATGTAAGATGAGTAATTGTTTTATGCATTTTGTTTCAATATTATTATTTTTTATTTTATTTTGCAACACACTATTTCCGGCGATTTAGAATCGTGGCAAATAGTTATTTCTATCACTACCACTTCTTTGTGACATTAACCATTGCTGCAAATATCTATTTGCGACCATACAAATTATTACAACATTCACTTTAGAATATATGACATTATGGTCGGAAATTATTATTTGCAGCGATTATACCGTACCAAATAAACATTGGCGACTATTTATAATTTGTGGTCGCAAGTGAGTATTTGCTATAGTGTAAAAAGAATTTGCAACCAAATTTCAATCTTATAGCTGCCCATTTCAGGCGGGAAAAAAGCAACGCAAAATTTCTTTTTACCGGCAATAAGTAACAAGGGTTGGTCCTTTTTTCCGATGCCATTGTAGACAATAGACTATTTGCGGTGTTATGAATTGCCGCAATAGTTCATAGTGTTCGCGACTCCTTTTTGTATATATCGCTGTTAAAAACTTTTTAAGACGAAGTAATACCGACTATCTAGCGGGAAAAGAGTTAGGATATTGCCAAAAATCATTTCCGGCACAATTTGAGATTTTTGCGATGATTGTTTTCGCCGCAAAGACTGCCATATGTTGTAGCATGTGTAAATTTCTGCCGGGCTATAAGAACACAACCGCACCATATTCCAACGTACACTACTTTTTCTGCTTTTAGGACATCTGTCCTACGGCTCACCCCAATAACCTCCACCGAGGTGTCCTGCACAATAAGAATGTTAACAAATTACAACATGATGATCAGAACAATATTAATCTTGAGTCTTCATGCAACATGTTTGTAAACCGTATCCGATATAATGTAGTATTATATATATAATTAGGTATTTCGGCTGGCTGGTCAAAGCTACTAAATGTAAACTGACAGAACCACTTCTGGGCAAGGCAAGAAAGGTGTGTATAATCATGTACAACCTTTGAAGAAGATCGATATAAATAGTACTCCTCTCTAGCTCTCACTCTCATTTTCATTTTCTTCCACTGCCTTCTTGGTTCAAAGTGTAGTGAGACTCCTATTCTCTCTAGACATGCAAAGTGTAAGGAGACTCATATTCTCTCCACCCTCAAAACTGATCATCTACATACATTGTCTTTTCTTCCTATTTTGTAGCTTCTTTGGTTTCATATGTGATATGGAACTTACGTTTTCTAGGTAGCTAGGTTGTGGGCTCTCTCTTATGCCTACTCTTCCTTCTTGATTCTCACTCTCTCTCTAATTCATTCTTGTTGTAGTTAAATTTTGCAATATTTCATGTACAATAATGTAGGTTGTTTGGTCTTGTATCGAGTCGTGTGTATTTCCAACAGTCTTTTTTCGCTTATTGATAAATCTTGGAAACCTAGTAAAATAGATAAATAGGATCTAGACTACGAACTTCCTTGACTAAATTAATTAGTCGCCGCATTAAGGATATTGATTGAAGATTCTTAATAACGAAATTAAACAAAGGACGCTACTTGCATAAAAGACTGATAAAATACAATTTAAACATATGTTGTAATGTTTTATGCATGGGTTTGTATAAATTTATCTTTAATTTTTATACGTGATGCATATGTCACCTCTAACAAAAGTAAGTGGTTATATATTAGGAAAAAGTGCCTCGAGGTTTTCCTAAATATTGGGATTGGCGTATTCGTGACGGTGGTGCCTTGAATCCAGTTAAAAATCAAGAGAAATGTAGTAAGTGATACGCAACTTCAATTTTTATTTTTAAAGACCTTTGAATGCATAGCATTTTCTTCTTTATTTTTTTTAGCGTTACATGGCATTTCTATTATTGCAGTTTTGGAAATTGTACGTGGAAAACAAAATTGCCGCATTTGATACGTACATGTGTATATATATATATATATGTAGTAAAGCCATTCATTTTAGAAACAAAGATACGAGAACTCAGAATTATAAACATTTGTCGAAGAATAAATTAACTTGAGATTACAATTTTATTATCATAAAAAAGTAACTGTTTAGTAGACATGTGTTGGGCCATAGTTGCAGCAGAAGCCGTTGCAGCCGGACTTAAAGCGAAAAATTATACAGATGATCTTCTTGAACTCTCTTCGCAAGAACTCCTCGACTGTTGTGAAAAAGAGAGAACAAATTGCTACACGTATTCGTATACCAAAGCTTTTAATTATATAAAAAATGAGGGGATCCGGAAGGAGGAAGAGTATCAGTTCAAAGCAGTTAAGCAACCTTGTCAACCCAAAACTGAAGAACAGGTACTAAGAAATTAAAATTTTCATTTTTTAGTGGTATTTTGCTCCTAAGATTATATAACTTACTCTTACATCCTCTAGAAATCCCTGGCGGTGACGATTAATGAGACCATAAATATAAATCACAAGAGTGAAGAAGAGCTTCTTATGAGAGTCAAAGAACAACCAGTAGCAGGTTGTGTAATGGTGACTACAGAATTTAAACTATTGAAAGGGGTAAGTATGACTACTTTCTACTTGTCAAATTAACACTGATTTGAGGATGATATCTTACTCTTTCGTTTCTATCGAGTAGGATATCTATGAAGGTACTGATGAGCTTGATAAGCTGAACCAAGACGAACACTCAAACTCTAGACATGCAATTCTTATAATAGGATTTGGCTATGATGAAAAAGAAGAAAAAAATTACTGGATCATTAAAAACTCTTACGGCAAAGAGTGGGGAATCCGTGGATATGGTAGAATTGCTCGGAATTCAAGTCTTCCACACAACAAACAGAACTTGATTTTCGGAACCTGTTGTCCGATATTTCCAGCCAAAACATAGCAGGTTGGTATAATGTGTTTATACTATCATTTATTTGTTATATGCGGAGTACCACGTATGTAGTCTGCTTAAGAAGTAATCCGCTTTAATGGGACATTTGTTTTGATGAGCCTTTCTCTACAAAGTTTTTGTTCCTCATTCTTTTACTGGGTTTCTTTCGCTAATCATGCCATCTTTCAACTAAGCTTTAGGTCTTTGTTTTGTGCTGCGTTACTATTTCTTCTTGCATACTAGCTTTATGCTGCTGGTTTTGTTTGTTGGCAGGGCGCCTATGCTTGCTGGAATTATTATTACCGATCCCATGCCGCTGCTGAATACTTGAATTTGTTCTTCTTTTTTTTTTTTTTTTCCCCTGTGCTGCTGCTTTGTTTGGGGTTGGCTATGCTTGTTAAAGTTCCTGCGTTACTCCCTTCTCCCGCTAGTGGATATGAGATTTGTGATTACAAACATTTCTGCTAGTTCCTTGGCCTATGCTTTCTGGAATTACCGCTACTTTCATATTTCTAATTTGTTTCAGTTCTATGGAAGTTAGCTTTGACCCTTTTCTGTGAAATTGGCCTTCGTCAGAATAAAATAAAAATATATATATAAATAAAAATTGACACTAACTGCGGAAGAGTGTATAAATGAAAGGTTTGGGACATTCGGCATAAGTCAGTGAAATTAAATTAAAAATAAAATCCTATGGTCTGGGACACTACTTCAACATATATTATTATTGAAGTTAATGGTAAAAGCAATAAATCAAATAAAACACGCCAAAGAATGGGAACCACTAAGAGACTTTTTCTATACTTTCAAGAACTTGACATTTAGAAAGACCCCTGGATTCTAGATATCAATCCAACTGCGTGGCAAGAAAATAAAGTTCCAATTATAAGCATTTTCATTTGTATATATCCGAAGTGTTTGGCTATGCTTGATGTGGTAAAATCTTCGACTACTAATAAAAAACAAGTCAATCTAGCAGTTTGTTTTAAACTTCAATATATAACAATATAAGAATAGAACTAAAAAGAAAAGATTTTGTGGTAGAGAATTATCAAAACAACCTTGCATTTCAAACACCATGAGGTATTAATCCCCACAAAAAGTCTCCTGTTTAGATTATCAAGTGTAACTTGACCAACTTCTAGCAGAAGCTTTATATCACCTTGACTGCAAAAAGTCTTTGTAGGACTACACGACTGCAAAGATGTTGAAGACAATGACAGGAAAATATCAATTGTTTGTGGATCGTGAAAAATAAAAATGATCAGAGGGCAAGAGGACTAAATAAGGAGTTAGTGCATACAGGTGGATGCATAGAGAGGCAATATAAAGAAGATTAGAGAAAATTGTGAGACCTTATAGAGTACAGTTTCAAAGCCAAGGGAATTGCGAGTCTTTGATTTTCCGAAACATGAAAAATTAAGTGTCCTAATCAACCTTGATCGGGTGCAAGTGCAACTACAATGTAGTATTCAAGTCTTCTGATTGAGATCATAACGAAACATGGCTTAGCCTGATTACCTTCCTCATCTTCATGTGGTTTTAGCCTAAGGGATGACTATAATCTTATGGTGTACCCCCAATAATACCACAACTTGATAGATCTTAGTCTTGCCCCCATCAGCATGATCCCTGGCCTCGAGGGTTAAATCAAACCTTACTATGTTGGTAGCTTAAACCCTTGACTTCAAAACCTTCACAAACTCCTACACACTAAATAATGCCATCATTAATACCATGGAAGACGAGCTATTACTAATGACACTAAACAAAGTTAACAATTTCTTAGAGAGATATATATAAAGACTATAAAGGACGTGTCCCATCATCGAGCGTGACCAGTTAACCTGCAAGTAGTGTATTGATGGCACTGGATGCCTATGACCACTTCAATGCCTAAGTCAGTAATAAATGATGGATGATAATTCAAAAATGTAAGTAGATGAATTGAGAGTTACTTATTACCCATATATATAGATGTAGAGGTCCATTAGATCAACACTGTGAATAGATTAAATTTGCTCAGTTTCTAGCCCGTGGGGCTTATTCCAAAATTACTAGAGTGATCTGATTTATATATCATGGCTTATCCCTCCTAGTAACCTAGGCGGCCAAATGGTCTATTCAGATGTCTATCCTTGAACAGTAGTAGGTTGTAATAGGCCCTTTGGGTCGCGATGTAGGTCAGACCAATATTGGAACCTCCAGCTACCCCGCTAAGTCCCTTCGCATGTAGACATGGGGAATTCACTAACTTTAAACTTATTTGTGTTCTCATTGATTTTCTTTGAGGTGTACTTAAGTATTCCAAGCTATGAGGGGTGGACCATAGCTATGAGTGTTGGACCTATGGTCCACCCCACTAGCCTATTTACTGTCTTACTTTGCCATTTTCACTTACCAAGAACCAAGAAGTGAAATTTCAATCTTTGGGGAGAATGTGGTGACGGTTACTGGGTAATGTACGCATGTTCCCCTTCTATCACATCACCTTGTCAGGTCATGATGATATCTACCATTGACTCTTCATTTCCTGCTTCATACTAAGCATCCTTTACTCCCCATTTTTCCCTTCTACCTTTACTTTTCCTTCTCCTTCCTTGAACTCCCCTGTCACGACTTTTCACTCTCTGCTACTTCCCCATTTTACTTTCCTTCTCTAATACCTCACCCATCTTCTAATGGCTTAGCAAAATGTACTTCAAACCCCTGTTGCTACGAAATCTTTCATCGTCAAAGACATCCCAACCTTTGAAGGGTACTAGTGGCGTTCCTCTCTTATAGCCAGGGATTTGAGGTCCCTGCAAGAAGAATATAGGATCCCAGATTCGGTAGTCCTATAGCTTCCCAACCATGGCTGCATCAATCGCGAAGGGTTTGTGAGCAGGGTTGCCCTCCCTATCTACGCCTTGACTGATGGCTTACAATTTTCCTTTTATTGCCCCATACACGACGTTTTTTGCCTCCTTCGTATAGCCCATGCCAGTTTCATTCCCACGCATGGAGGGTTCTCCTTTTATTCCCACGCATGGAGGGTTCTCCTTTTGTTCGTGCATAGTATTTCAAATGGTTCTTGAACCTATTGGAGAGGAGTAACCTGACTTGACTGCTCATGAATTTTTAGCGTTCTATCATTTTAGACCTTCATCTAGCAATGTTTTGAGTTTCCTTAAGAAAGATCAGCGACTGGCTCGCTTTGAGAGCCATCATTTGAATACTAAGTAATGGACAAGGAAAATTTTCTTGATTTTTGGGACTAGTTGGGAGTTTCCCAATTTGGAGACTCTCTAATGGGACTTCCCAGTTAAGGCTTCTTGGGGCAAAATTCCAAATGAAAAGGGCTTGATGGCGCCCCTAGAACCCTTGTCTAAATTGGAACAATCCCGTATCGAAATGGTCTGTGTTCTGGGCAGAGGGCCATGAGGATAACCTCTAGACTGAGGCCCTACTAACCCCATCCAATATTGATCATTTTCCGATGATCCCATACCGAAAGTCAAAGGAATCCTTTTCCTTACTAAGGTCATGGCGCCCGCCTCCTCTATCGAAACGTTCTTCCAAAATGTTCACGTTCATCCAATGCAGATGCATCTCCCCCCACAGTGAAGGAAGGAGGTGGTGCCTCTATCAAGGCTAGCAACGCTCCAGGTACCTCGCCTTCTACTCCCAAACCACCGCCAACACGTACACCTTTCCAGGCCTTAGCGACATCGAAGGCTTGATGGGTAAAGCTCTTTCTGACTTGGCCACAACGTTTGATTTTGACCTTTCTCATGTTCAGATGCTTGATTCGGTGTCCAGCCCTACTTTTGAATTCCATGTATTAGAGGATCCGATTGGGGAGAGTGGCAAGGTTAATGCTGATGTTGAGGCTACTTTTTCTTTGGGTTTAGCTGGCGGGAAGCTTCTAGGAAGGGAGAAGGACTTCGCCTTGGGCGGAAAAGAAGATGCCGCCCAAGGAGGTAATGGAGGTCCTGCTAGTGACGGCAATGAGGTAAATGTCACTCAGGGCAGCAAGATGGACAATGCTACTCAAGGAGAACATGAAGAAGAGGAGGTAGACGCCACTCAAGGCAAAGTGAATAGTGGTAAGGTCCAGGGCGACAAAGGGGATGACGAAGCCCCTCTCTCTCTCTCTCTCTCTCTCTCTCTCTCTCTCTTATTGAGGAACTTGAAGAAGAGACTGAGGCGAGAAGTTCCACTCCTCATTCTCTACCGACCACTATTTCTAGGAGAGAGACTTCTTCATGTGATTTGGGGAAAGCGGCAAGCAGGTCACCATTCCTTCACCTTTTCCTTCCTCCTTCGAAGATGACACTAGTCTTCTCTCCTTGTGGGGGGCATTCCTTTGGGCAGCCTCATGAGCGAGGGCGTCAACATGGAAGACACAAACCTTGCCTACAACAACTCTGCTTACCAAGCAGGGGGTTTTGGTGGAACCCCCGAGGCAGGTCCGGGCTCAACTACAGTGTCACCCGCACCTTCTTTCTCGGTGCTCACCATGGCCCAGAGGTTAAGGGGGATGGAGAGGTTCAGGGTGGCACCTCTTCCTCCTTCGTCCCTGCCTAAAATGAAGCCATCAATAACATGGCCAACCGACTAAGGCATTTTCTTTCCTAGGTACTTTCAGTTTCTCTTTTGCTTCCTCTTTATCACTTGTCGCTCTTATTGTTGCTATTATTCACTCTCCTTTGACTTGGAGAATGATAAGGCATTTTTCACTCCTTCTGACTAAGGCATTATTGCTCAGCCTTTGAAATTTTTGCAACAAGTGCTACTCCAAAAACCCATTAAACGTCAATCCAAGAATCTGCTTTATGGCTACTGCTACAATGTCAATATTGCCAAAATTACATTGTATCATTGTGGATGTTACTGGTACTTTGATAGCTTACAAAGGGGAACTTGGTGACTACTATTGCATGGCAGCCAAATCTGTTGGGCTGCCATGCCCTGACTACAAACATGTGCATGGGGGCTTCAAAATTGCCTATAGAGAGATGGCCAAAAGCGTCCTTGTTTTGGGTTTACCACAAAAATGCCCAACATAGTGTGCTGGAAGACGTGTGTGAGAGACTCCTTTGTCAGGGTAAGGAAATCTGATGAGGCAGTGCCTTATCATGCGTTGCTTATATTGCTGACTATCTTTCCGCTAATCATTTCATAATACATCATGGTATGGTGGTATATGCATTAAGCACCAAAAAAGTAAGTGTACAAAATGAATCCTTCTTAACCTGATGTAGGGGGAGGGATGATGATGAGACTGAGTCAAACTGTGCTTTTTGGCTCACAATTTTACATAAATATGCAATTCCATAATTGTCTCATTAGGAAGTTATAATGGAAGTTTTGTTTTTCCTACAGGCTGGATATGACTATGACGAGGATAGATTTGAGAAGGTATTCAGACGCGCACATATATGCATCTTTTGGTTCATCTGTTCCTTATACTCTCTTTCCAGACTCCTAACCATTTCTAAGATGGTTGCGTTAGCAGGGGATTAAAGTTGGGATTGTTAGCAATGCAGATTATCGATATCGAGATGTAATTCTTCCAGCCACGAATATCAACCAGGAAAAGAAATAATTCTATTTTGGATTCTGGTTCCAAAATTCTTATTTAGTATATCTTTAAATTTAAGTGTCGGAGACATGTAGCATCGGTATGGAAATCTACCAACTGGTAATATTTCAAATTGTCACATACTGATACCAACGCAGCTGATCATTATCAAACCACAAATGTGAACACTTTCATTTATTACGGTGGAATTGCTGACTTGTTCTAGTTTGAATACCCTAATTTTGTCCCTTATCAACAATATTGTACCGTTTATCTTTGTTCACATGATCAACATAAGATTATGGAACTCCCCCGGGGAGGGGGGCTGTGGTGTGGGGAGGGGGGAGAGGAGGACGATGTTGAAATGTTCTGAATGTTTTTACAAATTTTAAACCAAAATCTTTTTTTTTTTTTTTCAAAAGCCTCAAATTTCTTCTTTACCCACTACTCAAAATGCCAGACAATTTTCTAAATTTGAACTTCTTAAACTTGTGAGTTGGGAGATAGTGCAGACCATTAAGCATCCAAAGTCAATAAATTGGGTGACGATGATGTGGCTTTATAGGAGCACGTTTCAATACTGAAAAAATTATATATTACAGTTGATATCAATACACATCACTTCAAGTTTTGTAAGAAATTTTAGTGAAGAGTGGTAATTCTTTTGCTGTTGCTTCATTGTTATCTTCCGTACATGCATCTATATGCAGACAAGTGTAACATCACTATATATCTCTGTTCTTTCATATGTTGACCAAGTTATTTGATGTTGAATTCATGTCTGCAAGGGACTTTGGATGTTAGACTAGAAATGCTGATCTTGTCAAGTCTAATGTGTTATTTAGGGATCTTAATGGAACTTTGGAGTGTTTTTTTTTTATCTCTAAGGTGTAGAGAAACCTGACCCAAGGATTTACAAAATTGCATTGGAGAGAGCTGGAAATATCGCATTGGAAAAAGTTCTACATATTGGGGACAACATCCGCAAAAACTGTGCCAGCACAAGACTCTGAGAATGCATGTTGTTTAATTATCAACCCTCTCACAAACAAATACTCAAAGAACCAAATTAATGTAACTGGTTGTAATATGCAATTAATTTGAACAAGAGACAACCAAAACTCCAAGAAATTATATGATTAACATGATCAGTTTAGTTTTCTATTTTAAACACTTGAGAAATCCGAAATCACATTATATACTCATGCAATATCAAAATAAAAGCAAGAATAATAAAAAAAATGTAAAATCAACACAATAAATAATGTGGTTCGACTCTAATGGTCTACATCTATGGTAGGAACAGTTTAGGAGTCTTTATTATTGAAGAATGCCTCAAAATAGAGTTTTACAATCACTTACAACCATTTCTCACCATCCAAAATAGGGAGTGACTTCCTCGTATTATCCTCTAACGAAACCACACCTTTCTTACACTTGATCTTCATCTCAAGTGTTAATTTAATCTTAATGAAACTAGGGTTTGAAAACTCTCTGTTTCTCTCCAGGATGATGGCGGCTCCAAGAACGAAAATTGAAAAATTCGGACTTTGCTTTTCACGAAAGGTACACTTGCCTTTATATATAAAATGACATAATTACAAGTTTGTCATTTAACCAATATTACAAAAATGCCATTAATGAAATACAAATACATGAAAACGGCAAGTTGTTGTGAGGTAAAATCTTGGCACATCTTCAACACATGCAATGCTGTTGTATATATTTAAGACGCCTGATGCTGAGCAATGGAGAAAATCTGGTGCCATTGTGCTTCCTGAATTAATGGCAGCAAAAGATTGGCTTACTTCGGGAAAGTCAACCTACTGACTGGCTTTCTTTTCTTTCCTTCATGAGTTACGTGGTAATTCTTCTCCATCATGTCGTTAAGACCTCAATGACTTATATTAATTAGCTATTGTGTCCCCAAAATTTTGGTTTATGCAGCTTGTTTCACAACACATGACTAAAATTCTTCAGGGATTTGATGTGGGAGAAATTAACACTAGCTGCGATTTTAATGAGCTTAACTTTACATTTCCATTTGATTGTTATCTTGGAAAACAGGTTCAAATGATGCACTCTCGCATGTATACCCCGAGGTCATGATTGCCATTAATTCTGATGCAAACGCCATATTCTAGTCGATATTGGGAATGTAGTCATGGTGATTACAGGCGGAAGAAAATGGGGACGTGTTAGAGTCATTAATAATATGGAGAATCATAAAGGAACTTTGAGTCATTAATAATATGGGGAATCATAAATGGGGACATTTTGTTTTAAGAATAATATAATTGTTTGTGAAAACTTGCCTTTTCCAACAGTAATATTTTGTAACGATTAAATTTTAAAAATTAATAGGGAATTGAAATGTATAATTAAAATCATTATAAAAAATATATAGAAATATATAATTGTTAGGGAATTGAAATTGTAGCACTGTGAAAATGTGTGTTTGTTAACAAAAATTCATTAAATTTATAGTAAAAATGAATTTATTTAATATTATTGAAATATATAAAACTTTTATCTACTTCACATTAAGAAAAATAAGAAAATTTAATTTTTATGATATGATTTATAGTTTGGAAGAAAGAGTATGAATAACAAATATATCAAAATATAAAAATTTGAAATAAAAGAATAAAAATAGTGATTTAGGCATGCTACAGTTGTGCAACTGTGGCAATCCTAAAATCAAAACTTAATTTAGGGAATCGGATGTAGATGAGTTTTCTTCATTTTTCATATTTTTTTTTCCCATAATTTGGCTAAGGATTAGTTTTGGGGATGTGGATGAGGATACTCGAAGTGATCATAACCCATATTGATATGTCATGGTAGCTCCTCTAGACCCATAAACAAGAGATTTGAAGTGAAGAACATCATACATGCAGTTATGGAGGAGGTAATGGCATAAGAAAGATTCTCTTACATGCAGTTAATGGTTCCCCTTGTCAATATGACTATGGCGACTGATCACTAGTGATAAGGCGATGATGAATAGAGGGGAAGCTTGGTTTTGTTTCTGCACAATCTTACTCCTTGGAGATAGAAAGAGAAGCTGAGGGCTAGGGTTTGATGCAGTCTGAAGCGCAAAACGCATTTTAAGAATTATATAAGTTGGGTTGACTCGATTTGGAGACTCACATTGTCAATTTCGTCCGACATTTATCAGGTTGCATGATGTTCAAATCGAAATTTAAGTAAAACCCACTTCATCAGGGCAGTCCTGATTGGGTTGGGCAGGCGAGTTGGTTCAACGATTTTTCTGCACAGGCCTAAAATTTATTATTACTAGCCTGTAGACTGCACATTGTGTGGGCTTGGTCTTGCTTTCTTTATAAACAAAAAAGTGTTTTTAAAGGAAAAAAAACTAGTAGAAATTTTATATACATTTATCGTCAATTTCAAAATGTGTATAACTATTAGCAGTATAATTTTAACATGTTGTACACCATGAGCACAGATTATGTTGGACAATACGTAGAGAGAAATTTAAAAAAAAAAATATGAAACAATTTATTATCAGTCACAATATCAATAAACTTTAAATCACTCAGAAATTCCAATTCGAACATGTCCCTTAAAGTACTACAAAATGACTTTAACATACCAAATATATATAGTTTTCCATGAAAAAAACTAGAGGCTAAAAAAATAGCAAGTGCGTTACTGAATAAAGTTTAATACGGTAGACAAAATTACTCAATTCATTAAACGTGAGATTAGTTTGTTGACTTTATTTCACAAAGTAAAATTAGTTTTTTCTCTTGATTCCTTAAAAATATAAACTATATTAGGATTTTAAATATGCTTACAAAAAAAAATATTAATTGTGGAAGAAAATATACACCATGCGTTATTCAGGGATCCACCCCCAATATGTTTACTGAAATGTTTACAAAATAAAAAAGTACTACTCAAACATTTTACCAAACAACTTATTTGCACTTACCTTGAGAAACTGAAAACTAAACTTTATAAACACACAACAATTTTCAACGGAAAACTGTGACAGAAAAGACTCAAATCTTCGTATTCCTAAATAAGCAAGTGCAATACAAATTAAAATTAAAATTTCAACGCATAATTATATGGAGTAAGCGATTCCTATAAATCTACAAGTGTGTTTGTTGTTGTCTTTTTTATATAAGTCGGTCTAGTTTCATATTCTCGTATCAATAAGTAGTATTATGTTTGACATTATTTAAACCAAAACAAAACATATAGGAAAAACTTGTAGAAAAATGAAAAAGAAAAGAAAATGAATGTATGTTTACCGTTGAACTATATGCTTTCTTTCTTCTGGCTCTTAAACCAATGCAAAAAATATGGTATTTCTTTTCCACACTACAAGGAATCTGGCCGTTTGGCATTACAATTGCTGCAAAAGGATTTTCAAAAAAGTTGATATTAGAAGCTGCAGCAAATTAGAAGCTCATTGTAATTAATCCCCTTCGGCGGCGAATTTATTTGAAACACTATAAAAATCGCCGCAATAGGTATTATTTCTTGTAGTCCCATCCCATGTTTGCTTTTTTATGGCATGGTTGTGGTGATGGTTGCGATTGGGTACTCGAGGAATATGATCTCGCACCAGTGCCTCTTTCCCATACAGTTGCATGCACTTATATTCGGGAAGAACCTTTTTAACTTTGAAGTCAAGAAAATATAAAATGGGGATGCTTGGGAATGAAATGAGACGTTAGTTTTGTGAATAGGTATAACATAGTTTGTAAATAGTAGTCAAATAATTTAAGTTAACTATTTATTGAGTTTTAGAAAAATAGAGAGAGAAAAAGTTAAATAAAAAATATTATGAAATTAAAATATTGTTATAATATAATTTTTATTTTAAAATTTGAAAATGTTGAATTTTTTTTTTATTTAAATGTTTGGAAAAGTTGTAATGATTGGTTTGAAAAAATTGTAATGATTAATTTAAAAGTATTTGATTTTGAATGATGTATGAGAATGAGATGAGATGAGATCTATTTTCAAGCAACCCTAGATATAATAATCTACTAAAATCAAATATCTAAAAACAAATAATTTCTAAGAAATAAACTCAACTTTACTATAGATTTTCTATAATCTCACTAATCTACTTATGCCACTTGTCACTCGTCCCATATTTGTCTTAAAATCTTGTCACAGGCCTACTATTCCAATTTTCACAACTATCAAAATTATCTAGAAAAAGGTATGGAGATAATGAGGTGAGTTCACCAACTTAGTAAGAAGCAAACATGTACTAGTATGTAAATACGAGTAAGTTACATAATGCATAAACCGACAGTTCTAAAATATGACATTCATATATTTAGAGGCATTTTATTACCATAATAATAACATAGACGAAAGACATTAGACACAAGTGTATTGAACAACATTAGAAACAAAGATTATATTTACTCCAGTGTTAAGGTACTTGTTGCCCAGATGACTAACACAATAGAGGGGTGAATTGAGTTGTATTTAAAAAAATAACAATTATAAATCAAATATACAATATAAAATATAAACAAAATATGAAATAATAATAAATATAAAGAGTAAGGGTAAGAGAGAAGCAAACTCAGTATGTTAACGAGGTTCGGCCCCACTGCCTACGTCCTCGCCTAAAACTACCCCTTGAAAATCCCCAAATTCACTATTCAACCTCCTTCAGGTGGAGATAGAAACCTATTACACCTTTGAACAACACCGCTACAAAGGATTCGTGTAGAACACCATCTATACTTGCAATCACCTTATACGTGGTGATTCAATTATTCCCTGTGTAAAACACTTTCTACACGCACAAGGGTTATACACATCATTTTACTGATACAAGAGTTGATAGTGGGTAGGTTATCAGAAAACACTCCTCAATTAGTGAAATAAGAACAATACAGCGCAAACTATATCTCTCAAAATGAACAAGGGTTAAGGCTCAATGCTTAAAGAAGAGAGAATGAAAGCTTTGAATGAATATTGTATACTCTTGGTGTTGTGAATGTGAAGCTCTCAAATGATCTATTTATAGGCATATGAGACTTTATATTCAAATTTAAAAAAATTCACATGTCAAAGACAACATCATTCACTTTTTAAAAAAATCAAACCTAATATTTTTACTTTTTGCATATGACAAAAGGAGCACACTTTATTTTTCAAAAATTTCAAACCTAATCTTTTATTTTTTGCATATGATAAAAGGAGCACACTTTACTTTTCAAAAAATTCAAATCTAATCTTTTACTTTTTGCATATGACAAAAGGAGCACACTTTACTTTTCAAAAATTTCAAACAAAGACATCTACCTTTTGCATAAGTCAAGAAAAATATCAATCACTTTTGAAAATATTCAAATAAAGCATGCACATGTGAAAAATGACAATCAATCATCTTAATATTTTTAAAGTTCAAACTTTTAATCAGGTCACGCACATGTGAAAGATGACAATCAATCATCTTTCAAAATTTTCAAAGTTAATTTTCAAAATATTCATGCACGTGTGGAAAATTTATTTTAATGTTTTATGATAAAATATTAATTTTGAGCCTTAATCCTAATTTCGAATTTTAAGAGATTTATAACATTATTCTATGACTTTAATGTGAACTTGTTCTCTTCTTGCTCATGCTTGGTTCCTTGATGTGCTTGACTCCATTATGTGGACAACTTGATCTTGAGACTCCTTTATTCTTTGAATTCATTTGTTATCATCAAAATCCATGTGTAAATTTATAATTACACGAAACTTGAAATCTTGGGTTCAACAGTACTTGTGCATATTTGTGGGTTAGTCAAATAAAACATAATCACTTGTCACCAAATTAATTGCACTCAAAACAAAGGTCATTATTATATCACATGATAGAGTTGAAAATTAGAGCAGGACATAATTCTATGCCTCCTATTTTTTACATATAATGCAATAACATAAACAATATATTAAATAGATAATATCGTAGAATCGGGTCAAAATTTCAGATTTCCTATTCACATATGGAGTAGAGAAATAGAGCCACAGTACATGGTGAATAACAACATGAAGTCCACTCCTTAAATAATACCCACTAAGCCCCATTTTTTAGGGAATAATAACTACCTACTTCCAATTATCTAATTGAACTAAAGTTGACACATGACAAGCATCTATAGGCTCTAAACATCTTACATGCAATTATGGAGAAGAGAATGGATTAAGAAAGATTTTCTTACATGTAGTTATAGTCTTGTAAATGATGGTTACCCTTATCATTGTGATTATAGCAGTTGGTGACTAGTGATGGGGCAATGATGAATGGAGGGTAATGTCGGTTTTGTTTCTACACAATCTGACTACTTAGAGAGAGAGAAAGAAGCTGAAGGCTAGGGTTGAAGCACTCTGAAGCGTAAAAAGCAGTTTAAAAATGATATAAGTTGGGTTGAGTTAGTTTGGAGATCACATCTTTGATTTTACCTAACATTTTTCGGGTTGCAAGATGTTCAAACTAAAAAAACCGACTTAAATGGGGCGGTTAGAACTGGGTCAGGCGGGCGAGTTGGCCCAATGGTTTTTCTACGCAAGCCTAAAATTTATTATTACTAGCCTAAAGATTGCACAATGTGTGGGCTTGGTATTGCTTTCTTTATAAATATAAAAGTGTTTTTAAAGGAGAAAAACTCATAGAAATTTTATGTACGATTACCGTCAGTCTCGAAATGTGTATAACTATTAACAATACAATTTTAACATGTTGTACACCATGATCACATATTATGTTGAACTGTACATAGAGAAAAATTAAAAATCAATATGAAAAAATTCATTATCAACCATAATGTCAATAAACTCTAAAGAGAAAATCTTTCCGTAGGTCCCAACCGATATTCCCCTATCAACAGCAGAGAATGGTAGGCTGCCACGTAGACCGCACATGAACCCATTGGTAGACCGCAATGCATTGGAAAGAAATATTTTTTCCCCAATTTCTCCAATTCATTATCAACCATAATGTCAATAAACTCTAAAGAGAAAATCTTTCCGTAGGTCCCAACCGATATTCCCCTATCAACAGCAGAGAATGGTAGGCTGCCACGTAGACCGCACATGAACCCACTAGTAGACCGCACTGCATTGGAAAGAAATATTTTTTGCCCAATTTCCCCAATTCATTATCAACCATAATGTCAATAAACTCTAAAGAGAAAATCTTTCCGTAGGTCCCAACCGATATTCCCCTATCAACAGCAGAGAATGGTAGGCTACCACGTAGACCGCACATGAACCCATTGGTAGACCGCAATGCATTGGAAAGAAATATTTTTTCCCCAATTTCTCCAATTCATTATCAACCATAATGTCAATAAACTCTAAAGAGAAAATCTTTCCGTAGGTCCCAACCGATATTCCCCTATCAACAGCAGAGAATGGTAGGCTGCCACGTAGACCGCACATGAACCCACTAGTAGACCGCACTGCATTGGAAAGAAATATTTTTTGCCCAATTTCCCCAATTCATTATCAACCATAATGTCAATAAACTCTAAAGAGAAAATCTTTCCGTAGGTCCCAACCGATATTCCCCTATCAACAGCAGAGAATGGTAGGCTGCCACGTAGACCGCACATGAACCCATTGGTAGACCGCACTGCATTGGAAAGAAATATTTTCCCCCCAATTTCCTCCCTCCCTCAATGCGATGTTTTCGATAGATCTGCAACTCTATTAGTCACACTTCCTCTCTCTCTCTCTCTCTCTTCTTTGAGCCAAGCTTTTAGATCTCCACCATAAGTCACTCTCCCTCCTCCATGAAACCCAGTAGATGGTAACCCTCCCTCCCTGGGCTCTTCCACCGAAACCCCCCTCAATCAACATGTGGTTGCATGCAGAGAACAGAGGTGCTAGTTTGCGATGATTACTGACGTTTCCGACGAGATCAAGGTTAATTTATGTCCCTTAAATCTCTCTAAAATTCAAATGAATTTTATCTACAAATTTTATCTATGATGCAACTGTTATATATATGTGAAATTGCTTTGTCCCTTAAAATGATTTTATCTGTGATCATCCACTTTTTTCAATAGATGGACGTTACAAGCTAGAGTTTTGCTAGGTACAAGTAGATTTTGTGCATTAATTCACGCACCGATCATTTTTTTATGTTAAAAATTTTTTTTAAGAGAAGGATAAAATTTTCTATTTCATAAAAATTATCCTCTTATCAACAAGCTATTTGTACTAGGCCTTAAACACCAACTAGCATCGAATGGTTGTACTAAGGATCTTTGCTGTGTTCACCCACTAGTTTGACTGTACTCACTTCTGATTTTAGACCTTTTGCAATATTTGACAAATAGAATAAAGAAGAAAAAGTTATAGAGTAGGGTTAAGAATGAGTTTGATATCTTTTTATTATTAGAATCACCATTACTGATAGATTATACTATTGAAAAACAAAAACTCATGTTAACCCAAAACACACACACACACACACACACACATATATATATCATAATTAATTACTTTGTGTCAATTAGTTTCTGCTAGGCTTGGCCTTGCAAGTCAAAATTGAGTACAATCCTGAGATTCTTCTCATGAAACGTGGATTTCTGGTATCATACCAATTCCAATCAAGCACCCTATATATTACAAAATGTGAACTTTGTAATATATTTTAACTCAATTTAAAAATATGAAAAAGAATAACTACTCTTATTCAAATGGACATTTAAAATTCTACTGTGTGAGCAAAACAGATATTTCAAAATTCAAATAGATCATCACATGAAAAACACAAGTCATTGTCAATATATATTTTTAATTCTGTATAGCTAGGGTGGATACTGGAACTTCTGGTCAAATATATATTTCTATATATGTGTTTCCTCTTATTAACATGAATAACAAAAGTTTTGCTTTTCAAATATAAATATTTTCCCATTTCCAACCCTCCAAATACATCATTGTTGCAAGATCACCTTTTATCGAATGCATAATTTTTCAAACATATGAAGATTTTGATCCCAAAGAAGATTGTAAGAAATCATTATTTAGAAAGTATGTTGCTTGGAAAATATTTTTTGCACTAAGAACAGATCTTTTGCCCTACCCTATATGTTTGTTGGGTTCTAGACTCATGGTTCATTATTTTCTATCATAAGCATGCAATGTGAGATTATTTTATGTCATGGCATTACTTCATGGAATTCTTTGTCTTTTTTACATGTGCAGTTGCATTGACAACGGTGCTAGTTTTTCAAGCATTATGAAACACATAACTGATAGCAGTACTAGTTCAAGTTCTTGGACTTCAAGAGCAAAAGATGAAGCTGCTTTGGAGAGACCAATTTGCTATTGTAGGATTCCATCAAAGTTAAGGATTTTGGGAAAAATACTAGTTTTGCCAGATGATTTTACAATTGTCCAAATTATAAGATCAACAAACAATGCGGGTTTTCTCAATGGATTGATTCTGAAATGGAACAAAACAATTGTTGAAAAATGATATTGGAGTTAGCTCAAATAAGGAACAGTAGGATTAATCAAGAATATGTAATGGCTGAAGAAACAAAATTTAAAGTTATGGAAAAGAAGTACAAGAGAACATTAAAAGTTTTATTATTGTCATGGTTTTGTTTTGTTGTGTTTTGTGCTGTAATTATTTTGTATCCAAACGATAATAATGTATGTCGGCCAATGCTAACAACCCATTGATATTAGGCCGTTTGAAATTAAATTTTGTAATGCTCCAATCAAGTATTTTTGGAATGTATCTAGAATATTTTTGAATGTAATGAAAGATTGAATGTACTTCTTGAATATATAATGAGCATTATATTAAGTTCCAACATCTGTCCAAAAAATGCAGTAGCTATGTGATAACACAAATGGAGTCACAGAAATCCATACATAGTCTAGAAATCCTAGCTGAGTATTGGTACAATACGTGTGAACACTCCTCTACCAAATCTACACTTTTCAAAGCAGTATATGGTTTTCCCCCTTCCAAAATCCTTTAGTTCACTTCAGTACGACTAAGGTCTAAGTAATGGAATAAACCCTTAAAGAACGAGATGAAATTTTGAGAGTATTGAGAGATCACTTGCGGGAATCAAAGGAAAGGATGAGAAAAATTCGTCGATCTGAAGCAAATGGAGCAAAGCTTCGAAGTGGGTGAGCAGGTTTATCTCTGGCTTAAACCCTACCGACAACTCTAAGCTAGTGCTTGACGAAACCAAAAATTAGCTCCTATCTTTTACGGGCCTTTGAAAATCCTCCTGAAATTCTTTCCGCTATGCTCATTTAATAAGGCATGGCACTCTTGGGAATGCATTTAATGCGGCATAATCCTCTGGGTGGCGCATTTAATACGATGTGATCCTCTATTTTGTCCTAGGGTTTAGTGCCGTCAATATGTCGTGTTCCTCCTCCTTTTGGGCAGTAGATTGACCTCTGCTCTGAGGCCCTGAATCCAGTTAATCATTCCAAGAGCCTTTTAGTCGGGTTGACAAATGGCTTGGCCAGTATGGGCTCCAGGGTATTGGGCCCAACCTCTAGGCCTTTTGGGCTCGAGGGAAAATCCCCTCACACTCACTTTTAAAAGGTCTGATAATTTTGCGGTAATTGGCTACATTGTTTTAGACTTTACTGGATGTGTTTATAGTAGAAAATCAACTTTTGGTTATATATATATATATGTTGGTTAGAGCAGCAATCTCATGAAAAAGTGCAAAACAGAGTATCATTGCTGCTTCCACAATGGAAGCTGAATTTGTGTCATGCTTTGAGGCCACGGTTCATGGTTTATTGTTGCGAAATTTTGTCTCAAGACTTGGAATTTTCAACACTATTGAGAAGCTGTTGAGAATTCATTGTGATAATTCTACAGCTTTATTTTTTTCCAAGAATGACAAATAGTCTAATGATGCTAAACACATAAAGTTAGTATTTTGCTATTACAAATGAAGTTCAAAAGCAACAGGTGTCTATAGAGCATATTAATACCAAGCTCATGGTTGCAGATCCATTAACTAAAGGGTTACCACCAAAGACATTTAAGGAACATGTTAGGATGATGTGTATTGATTGTAACCCTTATTGCCCATTATGTTTTTAGATGGAAAATGTTTGTTTATGTTAATAGACATTTGGAGATCTCATTAATTATATTTTTTTATTTTTTCTGTTTTCCATTTTGTATATACATCTATGAGATTAGACAAATGATAACAGGAAGTCTTTGACAAAGACAATTTTTTGTTGGACCAATTTTTGATAATTCCATTCATGAACCATGGTTGATTGGATTGCTAGTGTTGTGGTACATGAAAGGGACTATGTCACCTTATTGATGTACAACTACCATGATTCACACTAGTAATTCATTTTACCATAGTATTTATGATAATCAATTTAAATTAAGGATGGATTAGTTTTTGCATGCATAATGTTGACCTCATTGAGTCTAAAATAATGTTAGTCATACGGCCAAGTGGGAGAATGTTAGACATTTAATGTCCCACATGACACTTGTATGACTTTTAGACTCCTAATAATATGAGATTGTCTAATCCAAATTTATAGAATATTGGCTGAT
>QGSO01001038.1:0-52500 GCA_011037825.1 Carya cathayensis
CCCACGTATTATCATAACATAACATAAGATATAATACGTACTCCACAGTTGTTGTGGCCCCACGCATTATAAGTAACATAAATATAATACGTACTCCACAGTTGTTGTGGCCCCACGCATTATAAATAACATAGAATATAATACGTACTCCACAGTTGTTGTGGCCCCACGTATTATCATAACATAACATAAGATATAATACGTACTCCACAGTTGTTGTGGCCCCACGCATTATAAGTAACATAAATATAATACGTACTCCACAGTTGTTGTGGCCCCACGCATTATAAATAACATAGAATATAATACGTACTCCACAGTTGTTGTGGCCCCACGTATTATCATAACATAACATAAGATATAATACGTACTCCACAGTTGTTGTGGCCCCACGCATTATAAGTAACATAAATATAATACGTACTCCACAGTTGTTGTGGCCCCACGCATTATAAATAACATAGAATATAATACGTACTCCACAGTTGTTGTGGCCCCACGTATTATCATAACATAACATAAGATATAATACGTACTCCACAGTTGTTGTGGCCCCACGTATTATAAGTAACATAACATGTCTTATCTTTCTTAATGCATGAGATATTAATTAATATCATATACTTTTCTAACATGGCGTATACTTGTAAATGGCACAATATGATTTAATCATAACATTTCATGGCATACTTAACATGACATACTTATAACATACATCATTGTATGACAGAAAAGATTATGTAACAGATAATTATTCATGAGAGATTAAATCATTCGTAGCAGATAAACATGTAATGACATAGCATGACATGGCATATACGATAACATACATACATAAATTGTAGTTCTCTTACACATCACACATACACAATAAACTGATAGTAAGTTAGAGGCTAACTTACCTCGATCGTCGAGGAACTGCACAACAGTTGGAAGAGGAACACTCAAGTCCTTAAGATTTTCACTTCTGAACTCAATTGTCATATTGTACGCACTTGCAACACCACGGCAACTTGAGGTTTCACTATACTCTGAAGAGATAATTTGACTTCAGAAAGCCTTTGCACTAAAACAAGTTCATTAAAATTATCAATAATAACCAAACAAACAATTCCTTTCTCAATCCATATACTCTTAGCCATAGTCAACCCCAAGATGACACCAGTCACCCCGGACTATAATCCATAACACCACTACTTCGGGACACTGTTATACAGTTTCCCAACACTACACCATACGCTCCACACTTCTCTGCTACGCCATCCAACCCTTCGTGACACGCCATCCGGTGTATCACGACCTAGTACAGAGTACACTCACGTGAACTCTCTTCCATTCACACTACAAAACCCATCACTGCGATACACGTCTCACGGTGCATCGCTACGCGACACGGAGTACACGCTACGCGTACTTCCTTCGCTACAACTCTCATCAACACGATGCACATCACACGATGCATCGCCATACAACACGGAGTACACTACATGCGTACTCCCTTCCTTCTACGACACACATCACTACAGTGCACGTCGCGCGGCGCGTCGCTGCATTACACAGAATACGCTACACGCATATTCTCTTCACACAACCAGCCGTATCACATCTACGGCATCCATCTCACGCCTATACTTCACAGCACAGTCCACAAAATACACAATCAAACGCAACACTTCACAACCACACTTCGCTTCACAACTACGCAACAAATTCCACAAACCAACCAACTAACTATTTTAAACGTAAAATAACTAGAGATAGAAGGTTATACCATCGACGGGATAACCCGTGCGTCGCTCGTTGTTCGTCACGAACATGCGTCGGAGGAACGTACGTGGCGGCGTACGGTGGCTGTCCACCACATAAAGTGGTAGTTTGGGCTTGAGAAAGGCTAGGCGTGGTCTTGGAAGACTCATGATTTTACAGCTGTCGGTGAAGAACAAATTACGTGATTTACGGAAAAGATAATCTATACGCGTGATTCCAGATGAGGGTAAAGACGAGAGAGATGTGATTGCTGTCGGGAAATAATCCAAAACTGATAATTTTAGCGGGCTGTTACACCCACTGCCTACGTCCTCGCCTCAAGCTACCCCTTGAGGATCCCCGAATTCACTATTCAATCTCCTTCAGGTGGAGATAGAAACCTATTACACCTTTGAACAACACCGCTACAAAGGATCCGTGTAGAACACCCTCTACACTTGCAATCACCTTACACGTGGTGATTCAACGATTCCCTGTGTAGAACACTTTCTACACGCACAAGGGTTGTACACACCCTTTTACTGATACAAGAATTGATAGTGGGTAGGATATCAGAAAACACTCCTCAATGAGTGAAATAAGAACAATACAAGCACAAACTATATCTCTCAAAATGAACAAGGGTTAAGGCTCAATGCTTAGAGAAGAGAGAATGAAAGCTTTGAATGAGAGTTGTATGCTCTTGGTGTTGTGAATGTGAAGCTCTCAAATGATCTATTTATAGGCATATGAGACTTCATATTCAAATTTAAAAAGATTCACATGTCAAAGACATCATCATTCACTTTTCAAAAATTCAAACCTAATCTTTTTACTTTTTGCATATGACAAAAGGAGCACACTTTGCTTTTCAAAAAAATCAAACCTAATCTTTTACTTTTTGCATATGACAAAAGGAGCACACTTTGCTTTTCAAAAATTTCAAACCTAATCTTTTCTTTTTGCATATGACAAAAGGAGCACACTTTACTTTTCAAATTTCAAAGACATCTTCCTTTTGCATAAGTCAAGAAAAGCATCAATCACTTTTGAAATTATTCAAATAAAACATGCACATGTGAAAGATGACAATCAATCATCTTTAATATTTTCAAAGTTCAAACCTTTAATCATGGCATGCACATGTGAAAGATGACAATCAATTATCTTTCAAAATATTCAAATTTAATTTTCAAAAATATTCATGCACATGTGGAAAATGTATTTTAATGCTTTATGATAAAATATTAATTTTGAGCCTTAATCCTAATTTCGAATTTTAAGAGATTTACAACATTACTCTATGACTTTAATGTGAACTTGTTTCCTTCTTGCTCATGCTTGGTTCCTTGATGTGCTTGACTCCATTGTGTGGACAAATTGAGCTTGAGACTCCTTCATTCTTTGAATTATTTGTTATAATCAAAATCCATGTGTAAATATATAATTACACAAAACTTGAAACCTTAGGTTCAACAATCTCCCCCTTTTTTATGATGACAAATACTTGATAGAACCTGAAGCCTGTATTAATACTTAAGCTCCCCCTGAGAATGTGCGTTAGTTTTTCAAGCAAAAATATAAATATAATTCCAAGCATATATAACAAGTTTAGCAATTTAAACAATGTTAATGTTCTAGTCTAAAACTTCTCCCCCTTTTGGCATCATTAAAAAGGATCGGCAGCAAGTAAATAGACTGAAGAAAACGGTGCGTTAAAATACACTGTAGATAGTTGAAAAAGAGAGCCGTCCGTGACCCGACAAGTCCTGCAAAGCCTCGAGGCCTAACTCTATGAATTTAGTGCGGTTGAAGATAGAAACAAATCGCCTGATGTTGTTGACAAACGAGATATAAACAAACGCCTGATTTAAACTAGTTTGTCTTGTTCTTTATGCTATCTCTATAAAAACAGTCTTAAAATTCATCCGATTTGCATCAAATCTTATTCTTATCTTTATAACTCATCTGCATTCATTCTACATTCTCGCTTTAAGTTTTTCAATTATTTTCTCAATGGCCAATTCTTCTAACATTCCTCTAGATCCATCCATGAGGTATTCTACACCTCAATCTCCTGTCATTTCTGCAGCTGCCATTGGTGCCATGTTGCAGCAAGAAAATAATAGTATGGCTAATAAGTCAGACTCCGATGCTATCTACGACTTGGTGAGTCTCGGGACTCGCTACTCATTCTCTATTGTTGCTTTTTCCCAACGAGTACAAGCCAAAAACCATGAGGTTGAAAAACTTAAAGAACAAATTGTTGTACTTCAACGAATTGTTCAAGAGTCTCACACAAGGGAAGGAATCTTTCGGCAGAAGAATAAACAGTTGAAATCTCTATTGAAATCTTCATTCCGCTTGCCAGTTCCCATGGATAGGGATGACATGATATTGTATGAAGAGAATGAGCGTCTCAAACATGAGGCTAAGAACCTCAAGTTTATGTAAAAGTATTTAAAAAAAACTCTCTATTTTTATGAACTCTGATATATCTTTTAAGAGATATTCATAATATGCATCATACCTATTTCTCTTCTAATCATACATAATCTATCTTCTGGTAAAGGTTTTGTGAATATATCTGCTAACTGATCATGTGTGTTTGTGAACTCTAGTACTATATCGCCTTTCTGCACATGATCTCGAAGAAAATGATATCTTATTTCAATATGTTTAGTTCTAGAATGTTGTATTGGGTTCTTTGAAAGATTTATAGCACTTGTATTATCACATTTGATTGGAATGTGATTATACATGAGTTTAAAATCTTCAAGTTGTTGCTTCATGTAAAGAACTTGAGCACAACAACTACCCGCAGCAACATATTCTGCCTCAGCAGTAGATAATGCAACAGAATTTTGTTTTTTACTAAACCAGGAAACTAATGCATGACCTAAGAAGTGACATGCTCCACTAGTGCTTTTTCGATCTATTTTACAACCAGCATAATCTGCATCTGTGTAGCTGATTAGATCGAAAGATGTGTGTTTAGGGTACCATAACCCTAGGTTAATTGTACCACTAAGATATCTAAGAATGCGCTTAACTGCAATTAAATGAGATTCTTTTGGAGATGATTGAAAGCGTGCACATAAGCACACACTGAACATAATATCTGGTCTACTGGCTGTCAAATATAATAAGCTACCAATCATACCTCGATATACTTTCGAGTCAACTGTCTTACCGGATTCATCTTTATCAAGTTTAGTAGATGGGCTCATTGGTGTTCCAGTTTCCTTAGCACCTTCCATCCCAAACTTCTTCAGCAATTCCTTAATATATTTTGATTGATTGATGAATGTCCCACTTTTTACTTGCTTAATTTGCAATCCGAGAAAGAATGTAAGTTCTCCCATCATGCTCATTTCAAATTCATCCTACATAGTCTTAGCAAAAACTTGACACATGTTTTCATTAGTAGCACCGAATATTATATCATCAACATAAATCTGAATCAAAAGAATATCATCATTTTCGTATTTAATGAAAAGAGTTGTGTCGATTTTTTCTCTTGAAAAACCCTTTTTAATCAAGAAACCACTGAGTCTCTCGTACCATGATCTAAGAGCTTGTTTGAGTCCATATAGTGCTTTTGTGAGTTTGAAAACATGATTTGGAGAAATATGATTTTCAAAACCTGGAGGTTGCTCAACATATACCTCTTCATTTATAAAACCATTTAAGAAAGCACTTTTAACATCCATTTGAAAAAGTTTGAAATCTTTATAACAAGCATATGCAAGTAGCATTCGAATAGCTTCTAATCTTGCGACTGGTGCATATGTCTCATCATAATCAATTCCTTCTTCTTGATTGTAACCTTGGGCTACAAGTCGAGCCTTATTTCTAGTAATGACTCCGGACTCATCTTTCTTGTTTCTAAAAACCCATTTTGTTCCAATAATAGTATGATTTTTGGGTCTAGGAACAAGTGTCCAAACATCATTTCTTTCAAATTGATTAAGCTCTTCTTGCATAGCTAGAATCCAAGATTCATCAAGAAGTGCTTCATCAATATTTTTAGGTTCAATCTGAGATAGAAAAGCAGTATGATTGCAAATATTTCTAAGAGATGATCGAGTGCTTACACCTTGTGAAGGTTCTCCCAGAATTTGTTCCACTGGATGATCTTTCACAAATTTCCACTGTTTGGTTGCATCTCGTATTAAATTTTGATGATCTTTCCTGATGTCTCCATGTTGGACTTCCTCTATTGTGTTCTCTTTGTTGAGATTGAGACTTTCTGTATTATTTATACCTCCTGTTTCTTCATCAATGGATTTCTATTCCAACGATCTTCCCTTTCGAGTTGTCTTCAAATGTCACGTGTCCTTCTTCTTTAGATCTTAGATCAAAGAACTTAGTCTTATCTCCCGTCATGTGTCTTGAACATCCACTATCTAAAAACCATTTGTTTTTGCTTGTGGAGGACTTCATGCATACCTATAAAAACAATTAAAATGATTTTTCTTGGTACCCAAGTTTTTTGGGTCCTTTATTTATTAGTATTAGAAGAAATAAGATTTTTAGGTACCCATATGACCCTAATAGTCATTGTATGTTTTCTTCTAATAGGACAAGCATGATAATTATGACCATTTCTATTACAAAAATTGCAAATAGCATGTGGCATATATGAAGAACTTGAGTGATTATAATAGTATCTTTTTTTGACAAACTTATTATGAAAAGAATTTTGAATATTGTACTTTGATGTAGAAGGATTATCAAAAAAGTTTTTATAAGGTTTGTATTTTTGTTTTGGCATATATCCCAAGCCTGCCTTGTCAAAAACACATCTTTGACTACCAAGAAGTTTTTCAAAATTTCTTTTTCCATTCGTAAATTTTTCAACAATATTTTCTAAATCAGTTTTCTTTTCCTTCAACTCAAGATTTTCATTTTTCAAAACAATACTTTCTTTTCTTAAAATATCAATTTCGTTTGTTAAAGAAGAATTTTTCTTTTTCAAAGCAGTATACTTGATACCCAATTTTTCAAATTCTTCATATACCTCTTCTAAAACATTTTGCAATTCTTCATATGAAGGATCTTCAATATTATCAAGATTTGTTACCTCAATGTCATCTTTAGCCATAAGACAGAGATTTGCTGATTCTCCATTGCTTTCTTCACTATCTGAGCTACTTGAATCATCATCCCATGTAGCTTTCATTGCTTTCTTGCCTTTGTTTCGATCTTTCTTTAGCAGAGGACAATCTGGTTTGATATGACCAGGCTTATTACATTTATAACAAATTAAAGTGTCATTTTTACCTGAATCTTTCTTGGAAAACTTTTTGAAGGATTTCCTCGGAGGAGTTTTATTTTTCTTTAAGAACCTCTGAATTCTTCTTGTTATCATCGCAACTTCTTCATCTTTGTCGTCATTTTCCTCATCTTCATCACTTTCACTTTCATGAGGAACAGCTTTAAGTGCCAAGCTCTTCTTTGACTTTCCTTCTTCTTCTCCTCTTTTCAATGTGTACTCATGGGTGATAAGTGACCCGATGAGTTCATTCACTTCGAGCTTCTTGAGGTCTCTAGCTTCAAGAATCGCTGTCACTTTTGATTCCCAACGTTTTGGTAGAGAGTTGAGAATTTTTCTTACTATCTCCACTTTGGAATAAACTTTGCCAAGAGCTGTCAAGCTGTTTATGATGTTAGTAAAACGAGTGTGCATACTAGAAATAGATTCATCATCATTCATCTTAAACATTTCATATTCATGAGTAAGAATATAAATTTTTGATTCCTTAACTTGAGAAGTTCCTTCATAAGTAACTTCCAAGTTATCCCAAATTTCTTTTGCCGTAGCACAAGTCATTACTCTATTAAACTCATTACCATTGAGAGCATTATATAATAAATTCATAGCAGTTAAATTCAAAGTATAAAGTCTATCGTCTTCACGATTAAACTCTTCTTCTTCCTTTTTGACCTTTACTCCATCAACCACTTTTGTTGGAATATAAGGTCCATTTACAATACATTTCCAGATTTCTCGACCTTGAGCCTGAAGGAATATTCTCATTCTAACTTTCCAGAATGAGTAATTGTCTCCACAAAAGAGTGGAGGCCGACTGCTAGATTGACCTTCACCAAATGAAGCTGCAATGTTAGCCATAAGATCTTAACTCAAAAGATAGTTAATCTTATAATAGAGTTTTAGCTCTGATACCAATTGTTACTGATCATAGGCCGCACCTATGTCACCTAACATTGTACCTACCAGACTAGCCGGCCACCGTCTCTACCGGTGCACCGTCACTCATGGTCGGAGAGTCTTGCTTCGGTGACACAGTCACAAGCGAGAGTTCCCATGAGTGATCTGCCTGTATGAACAGTACAGGTCAACTAGCTCTAATACCAATTGTTGCCCAGATGACTAACACAAGAGGGGGGGTGAATTGAGTTGTATTTAAAAAAAATAACAATTATAAATCAAATATACAATATAAAATATAAACAAAATATGAAACAACAATAAATATAAAGAGTAAGGGTAAGAGAGAAGCAAACTCAGTATGTTAACGAGGTTCGGCCCCACTGCCTACGTCCTCGCCTCAAGCTACCCCTTGAGGATCCCCGAATTCACTATTCAATCTCCTTCAGGTGGAGATAGAAACCTATTACACCTTTGAACAACACCGCTACAAAGGATCCGTGTAGAACACCCTCTACACTTCAATCACCTTACACGTGGTGATTCAACGATTCCCTGTGTAGAACACTTTCTACACGCAAAGGGTTGTACACACCCTTTTACTGATACAAAATTGATAGTGGGTAGGATATCAGAAAACACTCCTCAATGAGTGAAATAAGAACAATACAAGCACAAACTATATCTCTCAAAATGAACAAGGGTTAAGGCTCAATGCTTAGAGAAGAGAGAATGAAAGCTTTGAATGAGAGTTGTATGCTCTTGGTGTTGTAATGTGAAGCTCTCAAATGATCTATTTATAGGCATATGAGACTTCATATTCAAATTTAAAAAGATTCACATGTCAAAGACATCATCATTCACTTTTCAAAAATTCAAATCTAATCTTTTTACTTTTTGCATATGACAAAAGGAGCACACTTTGCTTTTCAAAAAAATCAAACCTAATCTTTTACTTTTTGCATATGACAAAAGGAGCACACTTTGCTTTTCAAAAATTTCAAACCTAATCTTTTACTTTTTGCATATGACAAAAGGAGCACACTTTACTTTTCAAATATTTCAAACAAAGACATCTTCCTTTTGCATAAGTCAAGAAAAGCATCAATCACTTTTGAAATTATTCAAATAAAACATGCACATGTGAAAGATGACAATCAATCATCTTTAATATTTTCAAAGTTCAAACCTTTAATCATGGCATGCACATGTGAAAGATGACAATCAATTATCTTTCAAAATATTCAAATTTAATTTTCAAAAATATTCATGCACATGTGGAAAATGTATTTTAATGCTTTATGATAAAATATTAATTTTGAGCCTTAATCCTAATTTCGAATTTTAAGAGATTTACAACATTACTCTATGACTTTAATGTGAACTTGTTTCCTTCTTGCTCATGCTTGGTTCCTTGATGTGCTTGACTCCATTGTGTGGACAAATTGAGCTTGAGACTCCTTCATTCTTTGAATTTATTTGTTATAATCAAAATCCATGTGTAAATATATAATTACACAAAACTTGAAACCTTAGGTTCAACACAACTTATTTAAAGCTATCTCATATCATCTCACTCCTGAATCCAAACCGAAATTCTTTAACAGGAAATGTCATGTTCTTTTTGCACTGGATGTGAGCCAAACCCGTTAGTTAATATCTAAGGCATTTTGTTCTCCACCATTGCCTAGCAGGGTCAGACTAATTTTCGCTTTCCCATTTTCGTTGAATATATCTTGACATGGTAGGTGCTTCTGTTAGGTTGATCATTGCTAGAATATTTCCGGGTTGCGTTTGGGTATTAAGAGCACCTGAGGTATTCTCAACACTTCTCACTACTATTCATTACTTTATTATTATTATTTATTTATTTTTACTACTATTTATTACTTTTTACCTACTTTTTATTACTATTCATTACTTTATTATAAATATTCACCTATTTTTTACTACTATTCACAACTCTCCTCAACACTTCTTACTATTGGTTTTGGGTGTTGAGGTATGTTGTGAATAATAGTAAAAAAGTAAGTGAAAAGTAATAATAGAATATTGAATAATAGTAAAAAATAATGAATAATATTAAAAAATAGATAAAAAATAATAATAAATTAATGAATAATAATGGAGTATATTGAGAAGTGTTGAGATACTCTCGACACCCAACACCGTAAAACTTCAGAGAATTCCTCTATAGATTTACTTCCTTGCTTTTACACTGAAATGAAACAAATATATATACACGTTCAAGAATGCAGAGGTCCAATATTCCCTCAATACAGCTAATACAAACAAAATGAAATGATGCTATAACGGGTGGTTTGTTGACAGCATTCTTGTAGGTGGAATTCGTCTGGAGGATGTTGTTGTGCTGTGCAGGGTGACTTGGGCAGAGTCTGCACTGTGTACGTCTGCATGGTTTGCATGAAGGACGTGATCCTTTGCATGGTCTGCTGCAGGGTCTATTCGTCACTCCTTGCTTGGCTTGCATGCTGTGTGTGTAGTGCTTTGACAATCATGCTTTCTGCTCCGAAAGGATATGCGGAATGTGGCAGATAAAACTACATGTTTGTTAGTTGTTAGGACTTATTTAGGTTGAGCTTTAGGGGTTGTGGTCGATCTCCATGCTCCACGCTATGTAGCCATTTCCGCCGGAGTTCATTGAAAAAAATGAGATCCATCATACAAAACTGGAATTTTTTTTGAAAGTGGGTCTCATTTTTTTCAAAAGATTTACACGAGATTTGTACCTCTTAGGCCTACACATATCGTGTTGGAGTGCAGGAGCTTATTAGATTATTATTAGATTGAGAGTTTTGATTATCTATAGTACTTCTCTTGTATTTCTTGTGATCTCTCGTATCTACCTATTATTATTACACTTTATTTCTATTTACCTTACCGAATGGGTCAAGTAAATTTTCTATTATTACATTTTGTTTTGGAAGTGTGTGACAAGTTTCGTTTTTATTGCTATTCATCCACAATGTATGGACTCACAGGGTGAAACCACAACATAGCAAAGGGCCCTGGATTCTTAAACAACTACTTGACCCAACTCAACTAGCCCAGTCTAATTCAATCATATATGGGCCTCAATTGCATTTTTTCCCCCTAAACAAGATAATATTACAAATAAATTGAAGATACATGAATAAGAACGAAGAAGGGTATGCAGTCCCAACAAACTCCCAATAACTATTGCCATAATGGTAGAAAATAAAAAATGATATTTGTACTCTTAAAATATATGAAACTCACACACCCATTTGGAAAAAAAATGAATAAATTTGAAATTCATATGAAAAAAATTATTTTTAATGGCGAATCTTACTTTTATTCAAAAGGAGTGTGCAAATCTTGCACACCGTTTAATTATATTTAGTTTTACGCAACATTAGTTATTTATTTAATAACTTTGTGTAAAATGAACGACAATTATGCAAAGTTTAAAATTAAATTAGATAGAAATCTCAATTTCCTTATAAAAAATAATGTTTTCATGCAATGGTCCTTCCACCAACTTTATTAAGCTTAAATTTACACATCATTCCCTTTGGTTTTCTAATTTCTCCATACTTTATAAGATCCATTCTGCTATTCAAATCACAAGAAAAAGAAGAGAATTGAAGCGAAATTCCTAGTTCAAGCTCTGAATTCCACACCCAAGCACAAGAACAATTACGTAAACAGAACAAATTCATACATTTGTTTTTCTGCATAATTCGTTTTTAGTCACTTCACATCGAACTACTTTTTAAGCTTTTTTCCTTTGCCTTCTCCCTTTCTACCCATGAAATTCCTTCTCTGTTCCTCATTCTTTGTAGAATATATAGGTAGAGATTGCGGCAATGTTCTAGAATGAACCACCCACATGTTTGAATGGGGCAGTGCCCTTTTTCTTTCTCTTATCAAACATTAGTCCCAAAAGTACATCTCGACCTGATGTTGTTAAAAATATAATATAAAATAATTCAATTAAATTGAATTATTTTTATAAGTTTAAGCTTTTGGAGTAATAGTTTTTAATTTTTTTTAATTTTTATTTATAAGAGTCAGGGCCCCATGTCTGCGAGTGACATTTTCCTAATTTTATTAATTACCCTAACTTGTGATGGAGGAAAACCGTGGTACAATCATGGACTCCTGGAGGTTACAAACAATATACAATAACACTCAAACCTGGAGTCAAAATACTAAAACCAAAACCTGAAAACAAAAACTAGGGCCAGAAGCAACAAACAGAAATATAACAGATGAACTTGCAACGAAGTATTTGCAAAGCAGAGTTTGTGCAAACAAGATAATAAAGCAAAGCAAAACAAACCGAGACAGAATAAAAATCGAGGACTGCACTATCACCAATCACCAATACATTGGACCCTTGCACCGAATCATTGGAAGACTACATTTATCCACTCTAAGCAAACCACGCAACAGAAGAGGCATGTCTGTCATGTGAGTCCATTCAGTATCATCTTCCCTTGCACCAAATCTAGCTAACAATTTGGCAGTTTCATTACCTTCCCTGTAAATATGAGAGACTGTGAAGTTCATCTCAGGAAGCAAGTTTGAAGCTCCTCCCATTAGTCCTCTAAGTACCAGATGCCTCATCGATCACGTTGCAACCAAGAAAGGATCACCTTGGAGTCAATTTCAATGGCTACCACATGAAAATGCCTTTGCTTGCAGTGCTTGACACCCTCCAACAAGGCCATCAATTCAGCATGGGTACTAGAGCCATAGCCAAGATTAATAGAGAAGGCTAGCAGCACGGAGCCATGTATGTCCCGAATAACACCTCCTGCCCCCGAAGATCTTGGGTTTGCAAGACTACTACCATCAGTGTTGAGTTTTACTCAATAATGAGAAGGTTTTGTCCATGGAATGAATTGAAGTTGATGTCGTTAAGGTGGAATTGGAGGAATGTTTAAACTATGTAAAATGTATCTATCATCTTGGGTAAACTTATGCACCCATGAAATGCCATGACTAATCATGCCAATCCAATGTTTGATAGAATGCCATACTGCTTGAGCCGAATCTAAAATGTCTTCCATATGCGCTAAGCACCTTCACTCCCATAGTTTCCATGATATAATTGAAGGCAACAAACCCAGAATAATCCCCATCTGAGATGAATTGGACGCACGCCGAAACCAACTAAGAGTTGTTTCACGCCATGTTCTACCAATCGGCAACCCCAATAAAGAACCACATTTCTTCCATACCTCAGCCGCAATCTCTCTAGCTAAGAGGACATGATTTTGATCTTCATGCCTACCTTGTTGGCAGCAGTCACATTTCAAAGTTAGAGAAATCCAGATTCTTCTAATTATATCATCCACAGCCAGAGCAACTTGCTAGGCCTTCCACATTAGGACTGGAATGTTTTTTGGAAGCAATTTGTACCAAATCCATTTATGCCCCTCCAAAACAGAACCTCTAACCCAAATACACTCCTAAGCCGATTTAGTAGTAAACATACCACTCTCAGATTTAGTCCAGATTAACACATCTGCTCCTTCTTTACATTTGGCAAATGCATTGAGGACACTATCAGCTGTTTCCATTCCCACCATCCTATCAAATGAATCTACATTCCATCCATTGTCAAGACGACAATCCTTCACTTGTAAAAGAGGTTGCTCACCTGCAGGAAAATTTTCAGCAAGAGTCCCCTGATCCAACCACTTATCATACCAAAAGAAAACATTAACATCATTAATCTTCCATTTGGAGTTATTCAAAACGAGGGGAAGAAAATTACTGATCATATGTCAAAATCTAGTACCTTTTTGAGGGCCTAATAGCAACAAAGGTCTATTCCCAATGTCTTTGGAATGGAAAAAGTTAGGCCAGAGAGAATCCTTGTGCATCACTTTCCATGCAAATTTTAAATGGAGGGCTCTATCCATATCATCCAAGTTTCTAATTCCCAAACCCCTTCTGTAGTAGAACGACAGATTTGATTCCAAGCAACCCATTTTTGCTTGCCTCTTCCTTCACTTTCTCCCCAAACAAAAAAAAAAAGAGAGCTCAACAAACGATTTAAAGAATAAATGATGGCTTTGGGAACCTGTAAAATTGCAAAAGAATGCAATGCCATACTAGTAAGGACATGTTTCAATAAAATTAATCTCTCACCCACTGACAATAATTCCATTTTCCAACCGCTAATTTTCTTGCTAACTTTGTTTACAAGTTCCTCCAAATCTGCAATTTTTAGCCTCCCCAAAACTATGGGGACTCCGAAATATTTGAAAGGAAAAATACCCTTAGAAAAACCAGTAGTTCTCTTTAGATGACGTTTACGAGTGATGGAGATTTTATTTGGAAAAAAATAGCAGTTTTTTCTTTACTAATTGATTGACCAGAACACTTCTCATATGTAGCCAAAATTTGCAAAAGACAATGGATAGAGTTCTGACCACCATTAGTGAAAATAACCACGTCATCCGCATACATAAGGTGAGATATCAAACAAGTGCCTCGAGGTTGAGAAAATTGGCCAAGTCTCTTCTCATCCACATTCTGCTTAATAAGTCTAGATAAGACTTCCTACTAAAAAATAAACAAGTAAGGGGACAAAGAGTCCCCTTGTCTCAATCCGCAACTACTGTTGAAAAAACCTTTAGTAGTTCTATTCATCATGATGGAAAATCAAGAAGTAGAAATACATTCACTGACCAACTCACAGACTTGAGGAGAAAAACCAAAAGAGCGAAGAACCTCCGACAGGAAGGCCTAACTAACGCGGTCATATGCCTTCGCCATATCCAAAAGAGTGACGAACCTCCCCCCCATGAACCTTCTTGTGAATAGAATGAACCGTTTCCTAAGTAAGACTGCTGTTCTCAAAGATACTTCTGCTAGGGGTGAATTGTAATATCTGCTCCTTCTTTCTTTTTCTTTATTTGTGAGCCTTGATCTACGTGTCAAACTTTGGTCAACGTGCCGAGCCTCGTTCTATGTGTTGAGTTTCGATCTACGTGCTGAGCCTTATTCTAAGCGCTGTACCTTGATGGCGTGTTCCGAAAGTTATCCAGCGGATTTCAAAGTAAGATATTTTAAAGCTTACGGATATTTTAAATATTATGGAAATATCTATAGGAGATATTTCTAGTATTATTAGATAAGCTTATTTTTAAAGTAACACAATTATAATATTTTAATGAGCTCTAAAAATATTATAATTTTGGATAATTACTTAAATTAAATATTTTAGTTGTTTTAAAATATTAAGAGGTTTAACCTTACGTTAAAAACTCTTATTTAATTTAAATGGTTTTATCTTCTTTGAGTAATTAACGATACTTTATCATTTTAAATAATGATGAAAAAATATTATTTTAAAATGGTTTTAGTTTATAAAATAATATTCTATCTTAATTATTTTCAGTCTTTTATTTAAGTATTTTATTTTAATTAAAACACTTACGCGCTTTCAAATCAGTGTTTAAACTCATCGTTAGATCGTTTTGAGGATCCCAAAGCGAAGGATTTAGATTAAATATGCAGGCCCTTACCCTTTTCCCTTCACTTTTTCCTTTCTTCTCTCTCTCTCTCTCTCTCTCTCTCTCTCTCTCTCTCTCTCTCTCATGCAGGTCCAGCCGATACACGTTGCTTGCCCCTCACCATTCAGTTCAAGCTTCCAGCCGTGCCCCACCTCCACCTCCGGCATGATCCTTCCTCACGCGGTGAGCTATATCGGCAGCCACCTCTCTCTCTTTCTCCCTCTAAGCAAATGGGTTTTACACCCATTTTCTCTTCCTTGAGCCACCATACACGGCTGAAACAGCCACCAAGCACCACCAACGGATTCACCACATCATGGGCTTCCTCCCCATGTCCTCCTTTTCCTCTACTTCTCTCTCTTTCTCCGATGGGTCTCCACAACTACCCATTCGGTTGCACCACTGTGCACCACCGTACACGGCTACCCATGATGTTTCACCACTATCACCTTGTTCCTCTCATCACCAGGAGCTTCCCCAACAAATTTCATGGCCAATGGAGCTGTGTACAGCTCTCACTCTTCCTCACTCTCCAAGGCACGAAGTTAACTTCTAGTGGCCGATCCACCGCCATGAGCCACCGCCTGGTCACCACCTCACCACCACAGCTCCACCACATCTTCCTTTACCTTTCCCTAGCTTCCCATGAAGTTCCATGGCCTTTATCCACCTCAACCAAACTCCCACCATTTCGGATGTACTGTTCACGGCGTGATGCCGCCGTGCTCCGCCACCTTTGACTACCACGAGGCCACCTTGAGCCTTTCCAAGACCACACCTAGCTATTCTCAAGCCCAAACCACCACTTTACATGGTGGACAGCCACCGTACACGGTGTTACCGCCACGTACAACTCCTCCGACGCATGATCGTGATGAGCAGCGAGTGACGCACGGGTTATTCCGTCGATGGTATAGCCCTCTATCTCTAGTTATTTACGTTTAAAGTAGTTGATTGGTTTGACTGTAGACTGTGTAATTAGTATTTGTGGAGTTCGCTGCGTAGTTGTGAAGTGAAGTGTAGTTGTGAAGTGTTGGGCTTGATTGTATAGTATTGTGGACTGTGCTGTGAAGTGGGCGGGAGATAGATGCCGTAGTTGTAATACGGTGTGAGGTGTGAAGAGAGTACATGTGGAACATACTCTGTGTAGTGCAGCGACGCGCCGTGTGACGTGCGCTGTAGTGATGTGTGGCGTAGAATGTAGGGAAGAGAGTACGCGTGGCGTGTACTCCATTTCCTGTAGCGATGCACCATGAGGCGTGTATCGTAGAAATGTGTGTCGTAGTGTGGATGGAAGAGAGTTCATGTGAGTATACTTTGTGTTACGTTGTGATACATCGAATGGCGTGTCACGAAGAGTTGGATGGCATAGCGGAGAAGCGTGGAGTGTATGATGTAGCGTCGGGAACTGTGTAACAGTGTCCTGAAGTAGTGGTGATGTGGCTGTAGTCCAAGGTAACGGGTGTTGCCTTGAGGCTGACTTGTGGTTGAAAGTAAGTGTGAAGTGGTAAAAAGGTATCAGAGAGTGTAGCGGAAGCATGATGGGCATCATGCTATAACTCAGGAATTTGTCTCAAGCTGTATAATGTGACAGAGGTGCATTTCTGGATGCAGTCCTCTTGTTAAGTGGCGGGAACTGTGTAACAATGTCCCGAAACAATGGTGATATGGCCTATAGTTCGGGGTGACGGGTGTCACCTTGTGGTTGACTTATGGCTAAGAATATATGGAAGTGGTGGAAAAGTATCAGAGAGTACAGCGAAAGCATGATGGGCATCGTGTTGTTATTCGGGAAATTGTCTCGAGCTGCATAATGTGACAGAGGCGCATTTGTGGATACAGTCCTCTTGTTAAGTGGCAAGAACTGTGTAACAGTATCTCGAAACAATGATGATATGGCCTGTAGTCTAGGGTGATGGGTATCACCTTGTGGTTGACTATGGCTAAGAGTATATGGAAGTGGTGAAAAAGTATCAGAGTGTGCAGCGGAAGCATGATGGGTGTCGTGATGTGACTCAGGATTAGTCTCGAGCTGTGTGGCATGACAGAAGTGCATTTGTGGATGCAGTCCTCTCCTATCAAGTGTTGGGATGAACTTGTACAGGGCCGGGAAGCAGGAAAGGTCCTATCGACTGGGTCTGAGCAAGTTGGTATTGGAGTATGGAGCTTGTTTATACAAGCGGACGTCCATTGGAACTATAAGTTGCTTTTAGGTGATAAAAGGGGATGAGATACATGTGCCTCTGGCAAGACACGTGTGTCGGACAGGTTCACTATGTGTAATGGGTAAGCTGTCCTCAGCATGGTTACATAGTATTTTAGCCCTAGAGCTTGAATTTCTATAGCCTATCTAGATGGGAATGAAGATTTAGTATGGGCTAGGATACGTGATGGTAGTAATGGGTAAGTTGTCTAAGGTTGGGACACATGACTCTATCGGTCAGAATCATGTGTCGGATTGTGGAAATAGAAGATCGAGATGGAGGTCTTAGTATCTTAACCCTAAGGTGAATCACGGGGGTTCACTTTAAGGAATAAGACTTTGAAGGTTTTAGCATAGTAAATGACATGTAAGAGCTCAGGGATGAACGAAGAGTGTTCCAAGTGAGGCACAGTTCTATTTTTAGAATAGTTATGTATGCATTAGATAGATGATGACGTAAGGTTATATGTATGCATGTAGATTGCCATCTGACACGCACACGAATGGACATTATGGATTGAGTATGGCATGAAGTCCAGGTAAGTATTACGTTCATACTCTTCTAGAGTTTTTTCTATATACAAATGAAGAAGAAAATGGAAGCTTTTCTCTAAAAGGAAAACGAAACTTTTCTCTACGAATACACATTTTACGAAAGAATAAGAAATGAAACGTAAGTTTTCAAGTATAAGTATGTAGCCGCCCTCCTTGGCAACTCCTTTTTACGCACCCAAAGTATGTACGTTTATGCATGTGAATGGATGCTATAAGTAGTACGTATTGTATGTATGTTCACGAAAAGGAAATGAAATGAAGCTTTAAAAGACGTAAGAATTGTTAAGGAATGTAAGGACTGAAACTGTAATGAAAAGAAAGAAAAGAAAAGAAAGAAAACAACTTTTTAAGATAACTTTCTTTCCTAAACAAAATGATTCTTTCTAAAATAAGGTTTCAGATTCTTTCTGAACAACTTTTCTTAAAATAAAAGAAAGAAAACCATTTTCTCTTAAAGAAACTTCTTTTAAAATGACTTTTACAAAATAAAAGAGAGAAAACCATTTTCTTAATTAAAACTTTTATGAACCGTAAGAACTAAAGAAAGGTAAGAACTATAAGGACTGAAATGAAAGAATGGACTATAAAGGAAAGGAAATGACTGTAAAGGAATGAGCGGACTGAATCTATGATGTATGAAAATACGTAAGGGCCACATGGACTGGAATGGAAATGGTACCAAATGAATGGACTGGACGGGGCAGATTGCAATGTCGGGTAAGTAGTACTGGTAGTGCACCCAGTGCTGCACCCTGACGGAATGGATTTCCAACCCGTGGTCACGGGCAGAATCACGTGGTCACGGGCGGAATGACGTGGTCACGGGCGGAATCAGGTCCAAAAGACCGCTAACCCCAGCACATGGGGTGCAACAGTGTGCTATGGCCAATGAAAGTGAAAAGAAAGAACAGATCCATGTTAAGAATGAATGCATGTATGAATGGATGAACGAAATGCATGAATGTACGTAAGTAAGAAAAGATGAACGCATGAATGTATGTATGCATGAATGTATGTAAAAGAACGAATGCATGAAAAGACTCTTTAAGAAATGAAGGCAGCGATACGTGGGGAACTGTTTTAAAGAAGAATGCACGTTTTTAAGGAAAAACCCCACCTCGCAACGTTTTTAAAACGAAAAGAAAGACATATGCATGCTAAGTATGATATGTATGTATGGAATGATAAGTGCATGACTGAAAATCTATGTTATTATATTTTGACTGTATGAAGTAATGCTTACGAGTCATCGACTCATTTTAGTTTTCATGTGTGCCCTCCTAGGGATAAGATGAGCATGACAGGTCAGGACGGGCACAGCCCAAGGGAAAGAGTACGAAGGCCTAGGCAAGATGTTTTATACAAGAAACTTTAATTATAAAGTTTAATGTTTTCCGCTGTAATCTTTTAATTAAGAAAAATGAAATTTATTTATAGCATGAAGTCTTTTGTATCCTGGCATGAATGGAAAAGAAAATTTAAAGGAATCGTAATTCCCATTGATTTTTATCAAAATCATTATGAAAAGGACCCACCACAAGGATGGGCGTTACATGAATGCACCTTGTTTCAGAGATATCATTTTAGAGAGAAGAGGAGTCAAACGATTCACTATCACCTTCAAACAGATTTTATAAAACACCGTATAAAGACTTATGGGTCTAAATTTATCAAACCATGTAGGAATATCAATCTTTGGGATTAAAACCACATAAGAAGAGGTATAAAATCTGGACAACTTACCTCAGAAAAATTTCGAGATTGCGGCCATAATGTCAGGTTGAATAATATCCCAACATCTCTTAAAGAATCCTGATCCAAATTCATCTGGGCCCCGTGCACTATTAGAAGGGATATAAACCAAAGCTTGATGAACTTCTTCAATAGAAGAAACAGCACAAATAGCATCACTATCGGCCATAGATATAATCGGCAAAATGAGATTAGTTAAATCCGACAGCCTACTAGAAGACTCTTCTTGCAAAAATTCTGAAAAATAATTAACAGCAGCTACATGAATTTCCTCCGGGGAACCCAAATAGGTACCATCTTGAAGTCTCATATTCAAAACTCATTTATTTGATATGATAAATAGGCATGGAAAAATTTAGAATTTTGGTCTCCTTCAAGTCGCCGCTTAAATTTCGACATTTGAGCCAATCTAGTCTCTTTGCGATGCCTCCATTCAGCCAACTCCATTTGTTATGCAACATCTCATGTTCAATCCCAGGGTCCCATCATTTAGCAAGGTTGACTCCAAAACATCGACCTGCTCTTCAAGATCCTGAATATGTAAATCAGTTCTACCAAAGATGCGCGTATTCCAATCTCTCAGAGCCCCCTCTCAGCTTTTTAAGTTTAAGGGCCAGCTTCAAAAGACCTTGTACCACCTACGCCCCTTTGCCAAAAAGTAGTCATAAAAGAATGAAAACTTGCATGCTCAGTCCACATTTGCTAGAAACAAAAGGGAGAAGGGCCATAAGAGAAAGGATCAAATTGAAACTCCATTAGCATCAAAGAATGATCTGATGTTGATCTCAGTAAATAATTGTTGGTTGCATTCGGCACTTTGGTTAGGCAACTAGCATTCAAGAAACATCTATCTAGTTTCGCCCAACTCCTCGATAAACCACTTTGCTCATTATACTAAGAGAACCTCCTTCCCATAGACTTCATTTCAATAAGACCACTATAGTGAGTCCAAGAATTAAAACTTCAATTGCTGCTCTCGGACGAGGTTTCCCACCCCGAAGTTCAGAATCCTCCCTTATGATATTAAAATCTCTTGCAATAAGACAGGGCTCATAGCCTAGGACCTGGCTATTTAACTGCTCCTATAAGGCTCTTCTATCAATCACAGTGCATTTGGCATAAACAACAAAGGAAATTACTGAGACCATCGCCAACATGAAGTAAAATAAATTGCTCACTACTTAAAACCAATTGAACTGAGATATCATCTTGCCAAAACACCCAAACTTTCCCGGCAACCCCTTCATGAGTAATAAACTGATGTAAGAGATGCAACAAACCCTGAGATTTCTCAGACGATGTAAAAGGTTCCATCAAAGCAACAATCTTAGGTTTCATTTTAACAACCAACTTCTTTAATCTCCATCTCGAGGTGCCTAGACCTCAAATGTTCCATGATAACATTGGACCAATTATAGAGAAAGTTTATTGGGTCTTGCTAACACTCGAGACGATCTCTGAACATTTGCAAACATCTTCTGAGCTCCTTTCTGTTTAAATTCCTTGTCCTCATTTTCAGTGGCATAATCTTTATGTTTAGAAAAGATCTCAACGTCGAGTTCCAGGTCGGGTTCAGAAACAGAGTCTTCCAATGTAAAGGTTGCAACAACTGGCACATTAGCGTCATCATTACCACTAGTTGCCAGAAGTCCCTCTCTTACAACCTCATAAATATTTTCAACCCTCTCAATTTGCTATTCACCCTCTTTAGGAAAATTCTCTTCTTCCAGCTTATCATCAACGTTGGTTTCCTCCATTGAAATATTACAGGAAACCTGCATTCCACCGTTAGACGTATTCTCCTCCTGAGAATGGATTGGTTCCACCAAATCCACAACCTGGGGAGGCAAGTTTTTACTAGTGTTACCAATATCATAGTTTGAAATAACCAGTGTACCTTTGCCTTTTCCAATGTCATCCAGCAGGGGAGCATCTTTAACTTTCTTCAAGGTTTTAATCTCCAATCTCCTCTTCCTCTCCCAAAATTTTTCACCATTATGCAGGGTCTTCATTCTACAGGTACGCACATTGTGCCCTTGGATCTTGCACTAAGAACAAAAAGCTAGTAAGGTCTCATAGATCGCTTCCTGTTTGTGACCACTCCCCGGCAACCCGATCCAAAAATAAGGAATCAGCTCCTTTGCTGCATTCATCTCCAGACACAGATGTGCACCATCCGTACGAGTTGCACAAACTATCAGGTTGTCTCTGTAAATATAACTGCCTATCGGTGCAGTGAAGATTTTTAAAAAGTATTCTTGATAAAAGTTGGGGGGGAGCTCGAGCACACAATCCAAACAGGGACCAAAGAGGGTTCTTTATCTTCATTGAAATTAGGTTTCTAGTGAAACACAACGTATTAGACACCATTCACCTCACAGTCTTCACGCAAAAGAGCTTTCCAAAAATCTGATTCATTTGACATGCGGACAAACACATTTCTAGGACTCCTCATCGTTGAAACAACTGGTAAGCATGATAGACCCCAACGATTGTGAATGTAAGACCTTATAGCGTCTAGAGAAGGCCTCTGCCGTAGGAACTTTAGAACAATGGAGAAATGGAAAGGTTCAGCGGATCGAGCAAGCTCTTCCTTAGAAAAGTGAAAACACAGTTCGCCATCTACATACTTAGGCCCATGATGAGACACGGACATCTCCGGGATTGGTTAAGGCACCGCCGAGACAACATCAACATAAGGACGTCGACCTGCCTCTACGCCTGCCGCCATGCAGCCCACAAACCCTAGCTTTGTATACCCAAAACCCTAGCAGAGCCAAAATATTAAAAAAAGGCAAGTCTAAATCTAAAAAGAAAAAAGAGCTTTTAATGCTCCATTTAATATTTAATAGTTGATGATTTCATATAGTACCAAAAAGGTCTAAGTTTAAAGTCTACATTGTACTCTATTTAATATTTAATGCTCTAATTTTAAGTAAGAATCAAAGCCAAACTATTCAAGTCTCTCAGCTTCTTCCTTGTTTTTCTCCTATTAAGTTCTGCACTTTTCATGCTAGACGCTCGTTCTCTTGTTGCTAATAACAAGCCTCGTAGTGCCATGATAAACAATGGGAAATGGTTATAGGATAACAAACTGCTTGAAATCTAGAAGTGGTCAGGAATTTTGGGTTAGGTATTGGTGAAGGCTAGACACTAACTTGTTATTGCAATGTATGCACCGGTGAATATTCTTTCAATCATTTCGACAGAATAAATTCTTTAAAATATGTTATAAAGACTAGTGTCAAGGATGTGTCCCACCATCGAACGTAATCGTTAGCCTACAAATCAAAGATTGATGGTGTTGGATACCTATGGCCACTCTGATGCTTGAGTCAAGAAAGAGTAGTGTATAACAACTCAAATATATCATCCGTAGTCAGTTTAGGGTTACCTGATACCTATATATATATAGGCATAGGGATATATTGGATCAGCATTGTGACTAGATTACTTTCATATGATATCTAGCCGTGCAGCTTATCCCTAAATAATAGGAGTGATATGCTCGCCATACTAGTACTTATCCAGTCTAAGAAACATCAGAATATCAGGTCTTCAAGAGTCTTTAGCCTTTGGTTTGGGCCATATTCATCATCATAATTTATGGTCAAGCTGAGGCACTATTGGACCCTCTAGTTACCCCGCTAATTGCCTTCACTCATAGGCGTGGGGAATTCATTATTAGCTAATGCATCCTTACAACTGTGTTGGCTTATTCCAAAGTCACAAAATTACTTCTCGGGCTGTCTGCGACTCGAATTGGACTTTGGGATTTTTAACTACCCCACTAGCCTTTTTGGCTGAACCTGATGGGCCACCCCACTGGCTCCTTAAGTATTTTATCCCACCGTTTTTACATTTCAAGAATCAAGAAATGGGATTTCAAGAATCAAGATGTGGCGACGGTTACTGGGTAATGTACAACCATTCCCCTTCCCTCGCATCACATTTTCAGCCCATAATTCGGGAGTTGTTGTCCCCTCGTATTCCCCATTCAGTTTGCACACTACTCTATTTTCCCCATTTGCCTTTCATTTGCTTCTCCTTTCTATTTTCTCCTTTTTTGCTGCTTCTACGGGTGTAACTGGTCCAGTTTAGTCCCATTTTAGATAAAATTTGGGATCGAACTGATATACACCGATTTTGTATTTTTGAAAATCAATTACGCATGCGCCAGTTACCCTACTAAACTGGTACCTTTAGTTTTACCAGTTCCGATCCAGTTGGTCCAATTTTTCGATTTTAATAGTATTAGTATATATATTAGTATTAGTTATAGTGATTAGAATAACAATATATTAGTATTTGTTATAGGGATTTTAATTTATTATAATTATATCATTGATAGTGACAGTATTAGTATAACTATATCATTATTAATATATATATAGATATATATTTTATGATTAAAGCATATGATCAAATAAATTTTCATGTTTAAGATTAAAATTTTATGTTATAAATTATAATAACATTATCTTATATATAATTATAATTTATATTATATATAATATAAAAAATATTATATATAAGATTAAAAAAATTAATTTAAAATATATAATATGGCGAACCGGTCCGGTCCTAAAAAGTAAAAAATTGGAACTGGCTAGTTTTGGAACTAAGGGAACTGGTCCCGGACTGGATTGGTCGAAAACTGGACCGGTTCTAGTCCAGTCCGGGACCAGTTCCACCTGTTTAGGTCGATCCAGTTTTTCGATTTCTCAGTTACTTTTTACACCCCTAGCTGCTTCTTTCTTAAGATTTCTTATTCTTTCTGCATTTATCATCCCACATCCTTTTCGATTCTCAATGGTTGACCATGACATTTCTTCTCGTCACAAACGGCTCCGTTTCATTAAATGTTTAACTCCCTTCCAGTTCCCCCCCGGTGCCCCTTCCCCTTTCTGGTTTCTTCTCGAACACTCTCCTCTTACTCTCAGACTCCTCTCTGTCTGTCTGTCTCTGTCTGTCTGTCTGTCTCTCTCTCTCTCGCACGACGCCGGACGCATGATATCCAACTTTCGTAGTTCCACTCTCGCTGTCGCAGAGGTAAGTCACTCCGCAACCCAGTTTCAGTTTCTCCGTTGTGTGCTTTTTTTTTTTTTTTGAGTTTTGATCGGAGATTGGAGGAAGGATGGGTTGAATCGGAGATGGAGGATGGGAATTTGTGTGCTGTGGATTTGTGGATTGTACATGTGTATTCATTGTATTGTATTTGTGATTGTGATTGATTCTGTGAATTTGTTTGATTTTTATTTTTGTAGTTTTTATTGTTTCGAAAACCCTAATTTTTTTTAGGGGTTTCAATGATTAGAAACCCTAAATTGATTTATGAAACCCCCTAAATCAATTAGGGTTTCGGATTGGAACCCCAGATTAATTTAGGGTTCCAATCCGAAACCCTAATTTTATTTAGTGATTAGAAACCCTGAATTGCATTTTAAATGTCCAAGTCTCATGACACTAAAATTTGTACAAAAATATAGTTTTATTATATTTTAAATGTCCAAGTCTCATGACACTACCTTTTTTTTTGTCATCCTATAGTTTAATGTGTTAGCCCTTTTATTGAAAGTTTATATTAGCACAATTTTGCTAAGTTTCGTGTGCTTAAATCAATGATTCTAATATTTAAATAAATAAAAAAACTACAAGATTTAAATAAACAAATATTTATGCATTTTTAATTTTACCCTTTTAATTCATAATACTTACGGTTACAATTAATTTTTTTTAGTTATTTATTTATTTATTTAGTGATTAAGAAAATGTTGCTTAATAATATTTTGAACGTTTTTAAATTGGTTTCAATCATTGCACTTTGTCTTGTTTATTGTTTGGTGTATTATTACATTTTTTTTATGTCTTGTGTTTGATTGCACTTTGAAATTTTTTTATTGTGTTAGGGAATTAAGAATGTCTTCTCAAATGGATCCAGATTTCAGTGATAGCTCTCCTGCCCCAGCCAATACCCCTACCCCAGAACCTAACCCTACTCCTACCTCTACAGGGAGTACACCTTGCCTTGCCTCCAAGCCCACACAGGGCAAGAAACCTGTGTCCATAGTTTGGTCTCAGTTTATCAAACTAGAGGGAGGTGACCCCAACAACCCATAAGCTAAATGTAATCATTGTGGGAAAATATATGGATGTCACTATAGGAAACATGGTACATCCCAGCTGAAGGTCCATTTAGAGGAACAATGCAAGAAGAGCCCAATATTAAAATCCTTAGTAGAGAAGGGTCAATCTAGACTAGATATTGGATTAAGACAAATGGCGGATGGGAGTAGTGGGGCCAGGGGTCCACCATTGAAGGGGTATACGAAGTATAATCCCAATGAGTGTAGAAGGAAGTTGGCTCGTATGATTGTCATGGACTGCCTTTTCAGTTTGTGGAGGGTAAAGGGTTCTAAGAATTTGTCCAAAAGTTGGAACCGAGATTTACGCTTCCTTCTTGCCACACTGTGGCAAAGGATATTAAAAAGATGTACATAAAAGATAAAAATGTTTTGAGGGGCCAATTGGCGGGTTTGGTAGTTTGCCTCACTACCGATACTTGATGAGCATGGGGGATTAGGAAAGCCTAATGATGATGATTGGGCGGTAGTTTATACTTTTGTTGATTTTCTTGGACTTTTTTACGATGTCACATTGAATATATATGGTTCTTTGTACCCTACATTCCATGGGTTTTGTCAACAAATATGTAGGGTGAAAGAAGAATTAGAAGATATGCGTAGGGGTTCCAATGAAAGGATGTGGGGGATGACAGTGACCATGATGCTAAAATATGACAAATATTGGGGAGATTTGAGTAGAATGAATATTTTGTTATATGTTGCTGTTATTCTTAATCCCAGTCTGAAAGTTTTAGGCATGTTATATGGTTTGAGACTTTCTCACGATCAGGCATGGGCTGATCTTATTGGGGAAATGACCCGAGATACCCTGGCTAAATTGTATGATGAGTTTAATGCAATTAAGGGTGGTACTGCATCCAAGACACATACACCTACCCAAACGCCTTCTACAGACACCGTGACGGGGCCTCCTACAAAGAAGAGTATAATGCCATGGACTAAGACCCTTGCACAGAATCCCACACTAGTCCATCAATCTACGGAGGTGGTTTCAGAGTTAGACAACTATTTGTCAGCGGATATGGTCCAAGATGATGATGATAATTTCGATATATTAGGATGGTGGAAGAATGCAGCAAAGAAATATCTCATCTTTTCTGATATTGCCCACTGTATTTTGGCTATCCCTATTAGCACCGTTGCTTCAGAGTCAGTCTTTAGTATCGGAGGTCGCATATTGGATCCTTTCCGTAGTTTATTGTCTCCTATAACTGTGGAGACATTGATATGCACATAGAGTTGGATGATAGGAAAGGATATTCATGTTCCGGATGTTTTAGATTTTAAGGAGACCGATGAGGAGGAAGGTGGTGATAAGTCTGGATTTGGACCACCTGGTAATTGTTTTTATTTTATTATTTTGATTTATTTATATTCATTTCGATTTCATCGGTATTAATTTTAGTATTAATTCTTGTAGCAATACATGAGACGACGTCTAGCTCCGCTGTAATATGAATATGCGCTCAAGCCTGGGCCGCCCCAAGTGTCACAGTCAAAGACAAGCCACAACTCTCTCTTTAGAATATTCAAAATTTGAATCATTTGTTCATATTTTGTATTCAATGATTTGTAATGTTGATACAATGTCCCTTGGACACTTATGTTTGTAATTTTGTAATTGTTTAGCCTTTCAATTTTGTAATAGCTTAGTTATTATTATTAGTTTATTAGGTATTAGACTAGTAACTTTTATTCATGTAACTTTTTTTTTTTAAGTAGACTAGATTGACTAGTAATTATTAGTCATAAAATCAAATTTTATTCATGTAACTTTTTATTTTCATCTGGTTTTTAAAATTTTTTTTTCTTTTTACTTATAATTTTATGGGCTGAAAATGGCCTAGAAGCTTTTTTGGGCCTAATAGAAAAGCTTGTGGGCCATTTTACGCCCATTTCAGCAGTTTTTGGGCCCAAGGCCTAGTAGGGGTGAGCCGGGGGGGGGGGGGGGGGNGGGGGGGGGGGGGGGGGGGGGGGGGGGGGGGGGGGGGGGACGAATTGCCTCCCCAATCCGCACCCCGTTATGCAGGACGAGGTACCCCGCCCTCGCACACTGGGGGCGGGGGACTGGGAGGGGTCTACCCTGCATCGTATGGTGTGGGTAGCACCCCTAATTGATGTTGAATCTTCACATGTCCTGGATGACCCATCCTTTGAAGGGTATGGATGGCGATCTTCTCTCAGGCCTCGTGATCTGAAAAATCTGTGTGAAGATTTTGGCATCCCAAACACGACTTTCTTGGATATTCCTGATCGCGGTTGTGTAGACGAAGAAGGTTTTAGTGGTAAGGTTGCCCTAACTGTTTGTGCTTCGACACATGGGCTAAGGCTCTCCTTCTGTTGCCCCATATGCAATGTTCTGGACTTTCTTCACATTGCCTTGCCCAACTTCATTCTTTTGCGTGGATGGCTCTTCTTTGTGCATGCATTGTATTTCACATGGCTCTTTAGTCCACTGGGGAAGAATACCTCGATCTAACTGCTAGGGAGTTCTTGGCCTTTTACCATCTGTGGCCGTCTGCTATGGGCAACGTTCTGAGCTTTCGAAAGGAAGACAAAGGACAAACCTTGGCCCGATTCGAGACCCGCCACTCGAACGCTAAGATTTGGATGGGGAAATTTTCTTTATTTTTGGTAAGGGTTGGGATTTCCTGAGTTTGGAGACTCTTCAACGAGATTTTCCCATTAGGGCCAATTAGGGCAAAATTCCTGAGGAGAAAGGGTTGTTGGTAGCCCTAGAACCCCAGTCCGAAAGGGAATTGGCCCGAATTGAAACGGTTCGTGCCTAGGCAAAGAGCCACCCATACAATCTTTGGATTGAACACCTATTAACTCCTGTGCACATAGATCGCTTCTTGATAGCACCTGACCCTTCACACGTCAAAGGTCGTCTATTCCTGACCAAGGCTGTGGTGCGACCCCTTTCATTGGACCAAGCTTTGAAAAAAGTTTCGAAGAAAGCTTCGAAGAAATGTACTCGCTACAAAGATGCCTCCTCTCCTGCTAAAAAGAAGAAAGCTTATGAGAAGGGAGTCAACAGCTCTTCCCAGACTACTCCTTTGTTCAGCACTCCACCATCTATGTTCAACAAGTTGCCCGCCCGCACAACTACCCAAGGCCTTAGCAATGCCAAGGGTTTAGCAAGCCAAGCCCTCTCCGCCTTGGCTGCAACATTTGAGTTTGAAATTCTTCACCAGGCGCCTTTCTTGGCGTCCAGTCCTGTTTTTGAGTTCCTTGTGCTTGAAAATCTGGTAAGGGATGATGAACTGAGTGCTAATGTTATGGTCACCCTTTGTTTTGAATCCATTGTTGAAGAGGCTATAATTTGGGGGGGGGGGTAGACTCTCATTTGGGCGAAGAAGAAATGGATGCTAGACTGGGTGATGGGATGAATATTGCTTAAGAGGAAGGGCAGGAGGATGTCCTGCTAAAGGGCGCAGATAGTTGTGGGGATGGGGTTCCCCTTGTAGAGGAAGTTGATGGAGAAGCTGATGCGGAAAGCTCACTTCCTCATTCATTGTCGACCACCATCTCTGGGAGGGAGACTTTGTCCCTCGATGCGAGTGGTGAGCATGTCTCCCTTTCTTCCCCTTTCTTTTCCCCTTTTGGAGGTGATACGAGTTCCTTTCTTTTGGAAGGAGGCATTCCCCTTGGCGGCCTCATGGGCGAAGGCGTTTTCTTGGTCGACTTGAAACTTTCTTATAAAAGTGTTGTTCACTTGTTGGGAGTTTCTGGTGGCCCCCTGGGGGGGCTGACTCAGCTACTCTACCTCTTCTTGGGGCCTTTTTACTTGGTGGCAGCCATGGTCTTGAGGAGATTCGAGGTGGTGTGTCTTCGTCCTCCACCACTGCTCAAGGCAAAGCCACCGCCAAAATGGCTGATCAATTGAGGACCTTTCTTTTTGGGATAATTTTAATTGCTCATGACCCCTTTTTCACTTGTTTGTTAGTTATTATGTTTTGGTGCTTGTCTTTTGTAGGGTGTCGATTATGTAGTAGCTTGGATCATGGTAGAATGGGCTGATTTAGAGGAGGAGGTTTGGCAGAGGCGTAAGTTTGGCTTCTACGCCAAGAAGGAGTTTGAGAGTCGGAGGACCGAGAGGGTGGAGTTGGAGCAGGTTGATGGGTGTGCCCGCTCTCTATACGGCGACCTGGAAATCCTTTAGGACAAAGTTTTTCACCTTCATGATGAACTTCATCATGCCAAGAAGGTGAAGGTTAGAGATGACTTTGTCTTGGGGTTGCTGACGTCAGAGCGGGACTCTGCTAGGGCTCAACTCTCCCTATTCAAAGGGATTTTGAGTTCGAGCGAGGTCTCCTTAATTTCGATCTTCTAGCCCTTAAAGGGAAGTTGAACTCAATTCTCCTGGAGCTGTCCAATTCTCAGGATCGTAGTTGAGGACTTATGCAAGAGTTGGCAGCTTTGCTGGAGAAAATGCAGTTGATTGAGGTTGACCTCTCCGAGGCTTATGGCTCCTTAGAAGAGTTGCAACAACGACATGAACAGTATAAAAAGAGTCAAGCGAACTCTGACAAGGAGCAATGAAAGTTGCATTTGGCTATCTTGGTGAAGGATAGTCGTCTGAATGAGAAAAAAGCTGGATGGTCGTTGCATGGGAGGAGATTACTCACCTACACCCCAAATTGACTTCTGCCCTTGCAGCTAGAGACTGTGTTTGCCTACGGTTATGGTGCTGGTGTACTAAGGCTTAGGTACCACTTGTTTACCGATCCTTCTGCTGACTTGACACAGTTGGATATGAATTTATTCAAACCTAACATAGCTTCTCACCGCTTTGAATACTTTTGGCTGGAAGGAAATGCCCGATGCTTTTAAGGATATTTCTCCTTCTCCCTCGCCTTCTGGAGGTGATAACGCTTGAGTCTCCTTTGTAATAGCACTTTTTGTAACTCATAAGAACAACTGTTTTGGAAATACATAATCATTTAGCTTTACATGTGTTGCTTGGTTTGTAATTTTCCTTTTTGTGACTAATTGCCTTGTTTTTGCCTTTTGCCTTTGTCGTTGGGTGGGCGTTGGGATGATGCAATCTACTCCCCTTTGTTTTCTGTTGCCCTTTTTGTTAGTGCTGTGTGTGGCCATTTTTTGAAGGTGGCAGTGGTTTGTTAACTACCGTGCCCTTTATGTGATGCCGCAAGTCTTTTAGGCTTGTTGTTAGTGCCTAGGGACGGCGTGATCTGTTGATCTCCACACAATTTTTTTATGGCACTGCAAGTCATTTAGACTCGTCATTAGTGTTTAAGGGTGGTATGATTTGTTGACCTCCATGCCCTTTTTTCATGACATCGCGAGTCGTTTAGACTTGTCATTGGTGTTTAAGGGTGGTGTAGTTTGTCGACTTCTGCGCCCTTTTTTCATGGCACCGCGAATCGTTTAGACTCATCATTGGTGTTTAAGAGTGGTGTGGTCTTTTGACCTCCGCGCCGTTTTTCCATGGCACCGCAAGTTGTTTAGGCTTGTTATTGGTGTTTACGGGTGGCGTGGTCTGTTGACCTCCACGCCCTTTTTTCATGACACCGTGAATTGTTTAGGCTCATTATTGGTGTTTAATGAGTACTTACAAAAACAATGCTTGGAATCTAAAATTTGCAGGCTGATATCCTCGTACATGTTTGCCATTTCAATTTTCAAGTGTCAAACAGTCAAAATGAAGACTAAAATAGAGATTCAAATTGAGATTTTTAAATATTTTTATTAAAAAATATTTTTAAATAATGTTGTGGTGTTTTTTTTTTAAAATATTTTAAATATGATCCGTATAAATGGACACTTGTGAACAAGAGTTCGTGTCCACTGACCTTATCCTTGTCGTTTTTATTGTCTCTCGAAGCCACGTCATCATGGGTTGTTCATTTGTACAAGATTAAGGTTTTAGTGTTAGAAGTAACTTTGAGTGCTTGATATGAAGACAAAGTTAAGCTTTGGCTCTCTCTCCCGTAAACAACCTTCCCATCGCCCCACTCGGTTTTTGTCACTGTTCGCCGGGGGGAGGGGGCTTGGCGCTTCAACTCCACTCACCTCCCCTCCTCGTGGGTCACGGTAGTGTTCTTTCTGTTTATTTATGTCCTTTTCCGGTTGGTTTTTTTTTTTTTTGTGTTTTTCTGGTAGTACCATCACTTGCCGATCTACTGCCTTCCTGTGATCAAAGTCCGACACGCGCCCCTCAGCCAGCTTCCCTAGGTGCCGATCATCTTGGTAGCGGAAGAAATCCGCTCTTTTGTGCGGCGCGTTATGCTCAAGCGCGGCTTGTGCTGCGATTGAGATCCATGTGCCGCCGTGTTTCGGGGAACTTTCTGCCGCCACGTGCGGCAAGTTCGAGACCAGCGCCTTCGGATCTTCCAGATTTGGCTGTTTTTATCTCTCCAGTTGTGGCGCGTGGCCTGCAGGTGCCACCACCGCTAGTGTTGGCCCTTCGCTGGTGATTTGTCACAGTGTTTGGTTGCTACGCTATGTTCTAGCTTTTCCTAATCCAGGATCGAGTAAAAGTGGATGTAATAGTTCATTCCAGCCAGTCTAGACCAACACGCTGCAGCACACCCTCTGTATCGCAGCTTCCAGTTGCAGTTTTATAGTCTGTTCATCAGACTATGTTAAAATTGTCACAAAGCGGTTTCCCTTATAGGAATTGAGTGGGAGCCATTTGTTTAGTTCCGATCATCCGTTTTGTTTTTTCTTTTTTGTGTTGTAATATGTGTTGGCTTTGGGAAGATTGTAGGAGACTCCCACCCCATCAAACTTGTATCTTGTATCTGTTAGTTTATCTGTAAATATCTTACTTGCTGAGGAAAAAAAAACTTTGAGTGCTTGATTATCAACACTTTAAGTATTTTCTCTTGCAATATCATATCTCTTTTAGTTTTATAACATCTTATCAGCACAAAAGTTCTGCCGATTTTGAAACAAGTAGTTTTCTACTTCAAGTAAGTTTTTCAATATATTATTTGCAGTCCCAAGATGAATATGAAAGGTTATATTATTTATTATTACTTGATAAACTCTGTATTTATTTTCATAATTTTGTGAATGTATTTCTTATTTACAAGATAAACATATTTATTTTCTTGATTCATATATGTAGAAAATGTCAAATCTTACAAAATTGGAATTTATTGTTCTTAAAATTTCTGGAAAAAATTATTTATCTTGAATCCTTGATGCTGAGATCCATCTGGATGCGATGAACCTGTTAGATACAATCAAAGAAGGAAATCACACATCTCGGCAAGACCGCGCTAAGACAATGATTTTCCTTCGTTACCATCTTTATGAAAAATTAAAAACTAATTATCTCATGGTGAAAGATCCCATTACTTTTAGGAATGATTTAAGGGAGATATATGAGAACCAGAAAACTATAATCCTCCCAAAAGTTTGTCATAATTGGTTGCACCTGAAGTTGCAAGACTTCAAGAGTGTTATTGAGTATAACTCTGCACTCTTTAAAATCAGCTCAATATTGAAATTATATGGTGAGAAAGTCATTGATGATGACAGGTTAGAGAAGACATATACTACTTTTCATGCCTTGAATGTGCTCCTGCAGCAACAGTATCGAGAGCGAAAGTTTAAAAAATATTTTGAACTTATATTTTGTCTTCTAGTGGTTGAGCAAAGTAATGAATTTTTGTTAAGAAATCATCAATCACGTCTTACTGGTTCCGTATCGTTCCCTGAAGTGAATGGTATTGAATTTACACCAATCCCAGAAGCAAATGGTGTACATTTTCAAAGAAACTAAGGGTGTGAACGTGGTAGGAAAAACTATAGAAGTGGGGGGTCCCAAAAGCGACCACACTAAAATGGATAATAATATAAATATAACGTATTACTAGAAGTGGTCCAACTCAGAGAAAGGTAAAGGCAGTTAGAACAAATCTTCAAAGAAAGATGAAAATGGATGCCATAGATGTGGTATAATTGGATATTGGGCTTGTACTTGTCGTACGATTAAACACTTGGTTGACTTATACCAAGCTTCTATAAAAAGGAAAACAAAAAAGTTTGAAACAAATTTTACTGAACCATCAAATGCTTTAGTTTCTTTAGATGGAGAAGATATTACCCACCTTAATGTTTATGATTTCTTTGAAGATCCTAGTGGTAGAGTTGATCATTTGATTGGTGATGAAAGTGTTCCTTTCAATTAATGTATTTTCATTATCTTATAGTAAAACTTTTTAATATTTTGCAATGTTTTGTTGTAATGAAAGTTTTATATATTTTGTAAAATCATGAGTATTACTAATTGACTTTTTATATCCGAAATGAATGATAGAGATGTATGTGTTTGAGTTGTAAAATTGCATATTTTAGTTATTTAAAACCAATTTATTTCAACTGTTTTGTGACATTATTATTGGTTTTAGATGGAAAAATAGTTAATAAGCATAAATTCGAGTTGTGATTTTTAATTGATTAATATCATGTTTATACTTAATTTTATAACTATGATTTAATTAGATAATATTTCCTCACATATATAATATATTTTTAATAATCTATTTTCTTTTTAATTTATTTCAAGTGTTATTTTTATTTCTTTATTTTCAGCTTAAATAAAATTCACATTGGATCCGACCAAAAGCGCATACTAATTGAGAGGAATGAAGAGAAGGAAGGATAGCTTTCGGTGGACAAACACATGCGATACAAAGTAAACGAAAGGAGGCTTCTTTCGCAGCAAACCAAAATGGAAATTGCATGCAAACGGAACCACGTTTCAACAAAAAGATAAAAAGATCCGAAAAATAAGAAAAGAGAGAAAAGAGACGTGGGAGAGTTGGATTTTTCAGCTTGAGAGTTTGGACGTAGAGAGCCATGCATGTTTCGGTGCTTGATTGATTTGGAAGAAGAGAGAACGACAAGTTTACATGCGAGAAGGGAGCTGGACGTGGAAAGAAATGGAAGACATGCCGAAATAAATTGAGAAGTTCGGTATTTGACTTGATTGAAGAAAGTCACTCGGACAGCAGTGCAGCACACAGCAAGCTGAAATACATGCAGAATGGCATCAACAACTCACAGATGAAAGCAAAGAAAATCACGGCTGGAACTCAAATCTCTCACGGCAGCTCACACATGCATCAATTCAGTACACATGCAGCACACGGACAGCAACAGAAAATGAAGAAGCAAAACGTGGAAAGCAAAGCAGCAGCTCACGGCTCACAAGCAGAAATTTAACTCATGGCTACACATGCAGAAAGTCTTTCACGGCTACACGGCTACACATGCAGAAATTAAACACTTGCAGCAAGAAATCAACATATACGGAAAGGAAAAGTAGGTGATGACTGGAGAAAAACAGTGGAGAGACGTGAGACACTTCGCTGAGGGGGGTTTTGACGTGATGAAGAAACGGAGGTTTAGGGAGCTTACGTTCAGAGTGATTTACGGAGAGGAGGTTCACGCCACTTTTTTGGACTGAGGGCTTTCGGTGACTAAATGTAGACACTTCGTCTGGCATTTAAAAGCAGGGAGCTTCGTTGGGAGAAAGGGACTGATACGGAAGAGGTGAGGAGTTTACGGACAGAAAGTTATTTTTCAGAAAGCTGGAAAAACACATTTCGTCTGGGGTTGGGGTTTTACATAAAAACAGAGGAAAGGAGAGCTAAAAGGGGAGGCTGGTTTTACGGAGTGAGCTTGGAACGGACAGATGGTGTGAGACTTAAAGTGAGTTCATGTTTGTTCTGTTTTTGGGAGGAAAAACAGACTTTCGGTGGTTTTGAATTGGGCTGGAAGAGCAGAAGCAGAGAAGTGTTTTCTCTGGTCTTTCACGGACAGAAACGAAGTTGAAGAGGAAAGGGAAGGCTGGTTTGTTTTCTTCTGGTCGTTGACGTTAGAGTGCAATGACCGAACTCCCTCTCTTTCGGCTGGTTCTTTTTATTTTTATTTTCATGTTTTCTTTTACGCTTTCATTTCTGGAGAGATAGACTCTGATTTTGGGGCATTTGGATTTATTTTATCTCCTGTAGTTTTATTTGTTGTGATTGGCTGGTTTGTTAGTTTTATTTCATTTTAGTTTTGAGAACTATTCGGCATCTTTATTTCTTTGGTTTAGCATTTTTGTTTCTGTTCTCTTTTATTTTTCATTTTCACAGTATGATTAGTTTGTTCTTAGCTTTTAGTGGTTCCAAACTATTGTACTTCGGCTAGTTTTATTTTATTTTTAGTGTTAACTTATGTGTTTTATCTGGGTTTGTTTGTGGAGAATATTTATTTAATTTCTATAGCTCTTGTGTTAAATATGGTTGGCTAAATTTTAATACTAAGGTTAGAGATGAAGTTTAATGATTTGAAAATTGTTTTCGGATCGTCGACAAATTTATTTTGTGAGTTTGATCGATTGAATGATTTTATTATTGGATAATTTGATTATCTATATATTTATCTTGATTTATTGTGATTTTCGAATACAGTGAATGCTTGAGAAATCCCTGTGATAGTCAAATAAATTTGTAACGTTTTAATCATCAATCGTCCAAGCTCAATCATTAGTAATTATTTATCTTGATTTTAAATGCTAACATTATTCTAGTTTAATTGAAGTAATTCGATCAGAAACAATATTTTAAATTATTAAACGGATCCTGGAAACCTTAGTCTTTTTTTTCCATATCAATACAACTTATCATTTTAGTTTTGTTTTGTCACGATAAAAATCATCATTTCTATAATCTCATTTTAGTTTCAATTACACATCTCTTTTAGTATTTTATTTTCATTTGTTTGAGAGAATTTTTCACATTAGTCAATCCCTGTGGATTCGATCCTGTAAGGTACTACAACACCTGTATACTTGCAGGTAAAACTGCACTAAATTTTGGTTCATTAATTTGAGTTAAAGTTTAGACGCAACAGTATGTTTGGCTGACAGTGTTACAACTCACATAATTCTTAAGGATAAAAAATATTTTCAAAATCTAACACTGAGCAAAACTTACGTCTATATCATATTAGGTTCATCGAATCTAATTGAAGGGTCTGGAAGAATTTATATTGTGTTGCTTAATGACACCAAATTTTGTATTGATGATGCTCTATTTTCTTCACAATCTAGAAGAAATTTATTGAGTTTTAAAGATATAAGTTGTAATAGTTGTCATATTGAAACCACCAACGAAGGCAGTAAAGAGTATCTTCTCATTACTAAAATGATTTTGAGCCAGAAGCTCGTATTAGAAAAAACTGCCTCTTCTATCTTCTGGATTGTATTATACAGAAATGAATACAATTGAATCACATGTGATAATGCACCATAAGTGCATTGACCCCAAAGTACTTATGACTTAGTATGATTGCCTTGAACATCTGGGATCAATAATAATGAGGCGAATCATTGATAATTCGTATGGGCATCCCCTAAAGAATCAGAAGATTATCTTACCCACTGAATATCTGTGCTCTGCTTGTTCTTAAGGTAAATTGATTATCAAACCATCCTCCTTAAAGGTTATTGTTTAATTTCCATCATTTTTACAAATGATTCATGGGGATATATGTGGGCCTATTCAATCATCAAGTGGACCATTTAGATACTTTATGATTTTAATTGATGCATCGAGTCGATGGTCACATGTTTGTCTGCTTTCCATTAGAAATGTTGCATTTGCTAGACTTTTTGCCTAAATAATTAGACTATGAGCATAATTTCATGGCTATCCAATTAAAACTATTCGATTGGATAATGCAGGTAAATTTACATCTCAAACTTTTGATAACTATTGCATGCCAATAGGAATAGATGTTGAACATCCAGTTGCCCACACCAAGAGTGTTACATCGTGTTAACGGTTCGTGTCGTTTCAAGTATGTATATTATACCATATGAGTAAACTCAAACCCAACCCGTTAAGCTTATTGTGTCAAAATATCAAACTCTAAAACAACCCATTAACGTAATGAACGTGTCGTGTCATCCCGTTTATGTAAATAGATTAAATAGACTCGAAATTAACTAATTTGACTTGACTAAATTTAATATAATTTTATATAAATATTAAAATCACAATATCTATAAAAATTATAAAACTAACTACAAGTTTAAAATTACAATATAACAATAAAAATATCAAAATTAAAATTATAAAAATGTTACTTTTAGATATAAGGATATAGTCGTAACTTTAATTTTTTTAACGGGTTATAATGTGTCAAAACGGATTGACCCGTTATAAACTCTTTAAACAATCGTGTCTTAACAGGTCAACCTGTTTTGACCCGAACTCGTTAAAACTAAATTCAAACCCATTATTATCGCGTTATATAGTTAATGAATCGTGTCAATTCAAATACTTTAAATATTTTTTTAACAATATAATTTCTGTTTTAGTTTTATAACCGTGTATCATTAATCTTCTTATTTTTAGCAACCAGATTTGAACACCGAAATTCCGAATACTCGACGAGAAAGTGAATAACACGTCATTGACTTTCTTATCACCCAATCGATTAACAATTAAAAAACAAAAAAGAGGGAGAAAGTGAAGGGTAAAGGAGCAGTGCTACATCCAATAACCCACCGAATAAGGTAAGAAAATTCTTTTTATATTTTTATTCATTTTTTAATATTTTTTTTAAAATAACAAAGTTGATAATATTATTAAAAAAAGACTTCTCTAATCACTAAAAAAAATAATAATGCATTCGAGACGCAAAGGGACGTAAATTCGGGACTAAAGCATTTCTCAAAGCGCATTCTCACTGCTGCGTGCGCCTCTGCGTATCTTTCCTACTCTGCCTCTCCCTTTGAGCTTCCATTCCATGAAGTTCATGGGTACTCTGATCTTGTTCATCCTCTTCTCGGCATTGTCTGCTCAGGTTACATCCACAAATCACACTTTAAGCGAAGGTTTGTCTCTCTCCAGCGAGAAACCGGACGATGTTTTGACTTCGCCGAATGGAGTGTTCTCCGCTGGCTTTTACCCCGTCGGTGACAATGCTTATTGCTTTGCCATATGGTTCGCCTCCCGACCCTCGAGGATTCAGGACCGCAACGTTGTCTGGATGGCCAACCGAGACCAACCGGTTAACGGAAGGAAATCGAAGCTCTCCCTGCTCAGAACTGGTAATCTTATCTTAACCGACGCCGGTGAGTTCACCGTCTGGGAGACAAACACTATTTCTCTCTCTTCTTTAGAATTACATCTTTACGATACTGGCAATCTTGTCCTACGAACTTTGGGAGGTGAAAATTTGTGGGAAAGCTTCCACTTTCCCACAGATACCTTGCTGCCCCAGCAATTACTAACTAGAAATACAAAGCTTGTCTCCTCGAGAAGCCAGACCAACCATTCCTCTGGCTTCTACAAGCTTCTTTTCGATAATGATAACGTCCTCTGCCTTCTTTATGATGGGGCTGAGGTTTCCAGTATTTACTGGCCTGAACCATGGCTTGTCCGCGGGCAAGCTGTCGGAAGGTTCGTGTACAACAATAGTAGAATCGCAGTGCTTGATTCCTTCGGGTACTTTAGTTCTTCCGATAAATTTACATTTTCGTCATCCGACTATGGGCAAATGCTGCATAGAAGATTGACACTTGATTCGGATGGTAATCTTCGATTGTACAGTTGGGACGAGGAGAGCGACATTTGGGTTGTTTCATGGCAGGCCTGGCAGATACCTTGTTTTATTCATGGTCTTTGTGGGGCTAACGGTATATGTAGCTATGTTCCTGGTATTGGCAGAAATTGCTCGTGCCTTCCAGGATATAAGATGACAAGTCATACCGATTGGTCTCAAGGGTGTGAACCCGAATTTGATCTCTCTTTTGGGAAAAACAAGTTTGATTTTTTGCAGCTATCCCATCTTGATTTCTATGGTTATGATTATTATACCTACCCCAATTATACACTTGATCAATGCAAGAAGTTATGCTTGGAATTGGCCGAGTGCAAAGCATTCCAATATACCTTTCGCACGGATGTTGGTTTTTCAAATTGTTACCCGAAGATTCTATTGATGAATGGACATGGTTTGCCTTCTTTTGATGGAAGCTTCTATCTGAGAGTGCCAAAAAATAATCTCCTCTCCAACGCCAATCTTGCAGAAGAAGTTGGTTTAAATTGTTCCAGTGAAGGTGCCTTGCTACTGGAAAGAGCATACTTAAAAAGCCGGGTAAACGGGAAAGTGAAATTCATGCTCTGGGTTGTATGTGGATTCGGAGGACTAGAAATTGTGGGCATCTTTTTGGTGTGGTTTCTCTTGTTTAGAACCCCCAAAAGTTCTAGTGCAGACAAACAAGGTTATCTTCTTGCCCTCACTGGATTCAGAAAATTTACATATTTGGAGTTGAAGAAGGCCACAAAAGGTTTTACTGAAGAGATTGGGAGAGGTGCAGGAGGGGTTGTTTACAAAGGGGTGCTGGCAGACAATCGAGTTGCAGCAATCAAGCAACTATACGAAGCTAACAAAGGAGAAGATGTATTTCTAGCAGAAGTGAGCATCATTGGTAGGCTTAACCACATGAACTTGATAGAAATGTGGGGTTATTGTGCTGAGGGAAAGCACAGGCTTTTGGTGTCCGAGTACATGGAGCATGGTTCATTGGCAGACAACCTCTCTTCTAATTCACTTGATTGGAAGAAAAAGTTTGAAATTGCTTTGGGCACTGCGAAAGGCCTGTCTTATTTGCATGAAGAGTGCTTGGAGTGGGTTTTACTCTGTGATGTAAAACCTGAAAACATATTCCTAGACTCTAATTATCAACCAAAGGTGGCAGATTTTGGGCTGTCCAAACTACAAAGCAGAGGAGAAAACGGCAATTCAAGTTTCTCGAGGATGAGAGGAACCCGGGGATATATGGCTCCGGAGTGGGTATTCAATCTGCCCATCACCTTGAAAGTAGATGTTTATAGCTACGGGATTGTTGTGTTGGAGATGGTGACCGGAAAGGATGCAGCAAAGGGTGTCCATGTCATAGATAGTGGAGGGGAGCCACAACACAAAGGATTGTGTCGTGGGTGAAGGAAAAGAAGAATAGGGCGGCTTCAACTAAGTCCTGGCTTGAAGAGATCATAGACCCAAGGTTGAAATGTAAATACGACATAGGAAAGATGGAAATTCTGATTGAGGTTGCTCTGCAATGTGCGGAGGAGGAAAAAGATGCAAGACCTAGCATGAGACAAGTAGTTGAGATGCTTTTAGCCCAAGAAAATGATGACCAGTGATGGCAGGCATGTCATACGTGAAGAAAGACTCGATTGATTTTCTGCAACTCGAAGAAAAAGAAAAAGAAAATTAGACCTTGGAAGATGATTGATTTTCTGCTGTTGTTGTAGTTATGATATATATACTTGCTTAGAGTTCATTAATAAAATTAAATAATGATGTGCAATACTGTTTTTTAACAAAATAAATTAGCTTTTTTTTTTTTGTTGAAAAAACCTCACTCATTAATAAACCTTTGCCAATACAAAGAAAGTAAACAGTTAGGAAGGTTTTCTATGTCAACTATACGATCTGTTACACTTAAAGCATCCTTCCTTAACTTGTGGGCAACCGAGTTGCCTTCACCACATATGTGACTACAGAAACAATTCTCATATCAATGATTTTATTGTTTTTACTTCTCTCTAAATGCCTACGATATATAGACTCCATGAATCACTTATGGAGTTAATTTTTGCAATTGTGAAACACACATGAGATACCAATCGGGGGAATAAGAAAGTGTGTACGCCACCGGTTAGTATTTTTTAATAGATTGTATTTGAGTAAACATTTTTATAGATGACTTTTTTTTTTAAGGAAGAAGACAGTACTCTAATTTTATTAATTTATAGATGACATTGAATTTTTCAAATAAATCATTTTCTTTGTTGAGGAAGATTTATTCAATATTTTTCGACTTCCAATATTTCAAAGTGAACAACCGACTAACAAAAATAAATCTTATAATATTTGCTTTTAACGGCTGTGAGAAAGCAAGATTATGGGAGAACCGTCAATCTTTTTCTCTTTAATTCTCTCTCTTAATTCCTTGCCTGTTTATGTGCTTTAAGCTCCTGTATCATAGCGTTTTTTGTGACTTCGTGGGCTGCCCCTATTCTCTTTAGGACAATGCAAGTAGTACCGATGGTTAACCGATACAGTAAACCGACGCAGTATACATGTATTTTTTCACTTTTTTTTAAATTTTCTTTTAATTATTTTCTACACAATTTTAAATATTTTTAATAAATAATAAAACATATCAATTCACTAATATTCATTTTCTTAATTATTAAGTAAAATTAAAAAATAAAAATAAAATAAAAAAGTCAATCGGTCAATTTTCTTGGTTCAACTAGCATTTTCCTTCTCTTTATTCCTTTTTGTCGTTTATGTCTGAGGTTCCTTTCTTCATTCTTGTGTGTTTCTTTCCATACGAAATACAGAAAAATTGATAGAAAAATCAAAGTGTCTATGTAGATATTTTTTAGAGTAATTTTTCTAGACAAAAGATAGGTGTTCTTTTAGTGGAGTTTTGGGCTTAATAACTTATGCAGAATTGGATCTAGTTATACGATGATCTGTTGAGTTATTGTATCTTGGAGGAGGCAACTCAAGAAGAAGTCTGCTGTATCGGTTTAATTAAAACTTTACATATCGCAAAGATCTTGAATATCTTTAAAGAGAGCGAGATTTATGTACCTCAGTCTAAACTGGTTTCATTTGAATATTAATTTCTTTATAGTTTTTATTATATTATTGTGTATTAGGTTTGGACAGTGAGATGATAAATTTTAGTTTTAGTTGAAAGTTTAAAATGTTATTTTTTAATATTATTATTGTTTTTTAATTTGAAAAAGTTGAATTGTTTATTTTATTTTGTGTCAAAATTTGAAAAAGTTGTAATGATGAAATGAATGAGAATTTTGTGTTTCATCCTACTTGCCAAACCTGCCCTTACAATTTTTAAGGAGATTTTACATGGAGCTTACAAATGAAAAATGCATGAAAAGTGTTGGAGATCTTAACAAGCCCTTCGGTTTCAAGGGAGCTTATTTCAAGAGATGGAAGTATCTTCAATCGAAGCCTTTTGAATGTCTCGAATGTTCTCACAACAAAGGTAAGTTTACTTTATGAAAATTGTGTCTTGCCCAAATGTTGGAATTCAAGAAATAGTTTTTTGAAGCCGCAAAGAAAAGTTTTGAAAAAATTTAGTAGATCTCACAGAAAGGGCTTTTCAAGCTAAAAGAATAAGAACCAAGGACCCCTTCACAAAATCAAGCTTATTTTGTATGTGGCAAAATTTGGCACTTTGCTTGAATTTCCAAATTTAGAAAGTGAGGAAATAATCCTCAAGTGAACTTAACTGATGAGTCATTTGTATCAATGATTACATACATTAACATGGTTTAGTTTGTTGAAGGGTGGTGGGTAGATTCTGGTGCCAATAGGCATGTCTGCTATGATAAAGATTGATTTAAAAAGTATACGCCATCTAAAGAAGAGAAAACAATTATGCTTGGTGATTTAAGTAAAACCAAGGTTATTGGGAGTGGTGAGGTTGAGTTAAAATTGACATCTGAATGTATATTGATGCTCAAAAATGTGTTCTACACACCATCTATGTGGAAAAATTTGCTATCGAGTTTTTTACTTGACAAAGCAGGCTTCAAACAAATTATTGAATATGATTAATATGTTATTACTAGAAATGAAGTTTTTGTGGGCAAGAACTATGTTTGTGATGGAATGTTTAAATTGAACGTTGATAATAAAGCATCGAATGCTTATGTTTATATGCTTTCTTCTTTTAATTTTTGGCATGCACGTTTATGTCATATTAATGGTAGATATGTTGTAATCATGACTAGTTTAGAATTAATTCCCAAATTGAAAAATGTTTTTCAAAAATTTGAAATTTGTAGTCAAGCAAAAATTACAAAACGGCCTCATAAAAATATTGAGAAAAGCACCAAATTGTTAGATTTAATTCACATTAATCTCTGTGAATTCGAAAGAATTTTAACTCGTTGAGGAAATAGATATTTTATTAGTTTTATCAATGACTTTTGAAAATTTACGTATGTTTATTTATTAAAAAATAAAAGTGATGCTTTTGAAAAATTAAAAGAATTCCTCCATGAAGTTGAAAATCAATTTGGTAGAAAGATTAAAAGATTTAGAAGTGATAGAGGCCGAGAATATGATTAAAATGAGTTTAATTATTTTATTCAGTCCGTTGGGAGGATTTTCGCCGAGGGCTCAAGGCCCACAAAGATCGCCCAGAACAGGCATCAGGCAGGTCCTCCTCACCCTAGAAAACCTAATAAGCTTGGCCCAAGCCCACAAAGCCCCTTAATGACCCGAGAAGGACTCGCATCCCATGTAAGCTGGGCATGCCTATCTGGGTCAAGATGAGACGTTACACGAAGAGCACGGGAAGCCAAACTAGAGGAAAGGGAAAGAAGCACGCCAAAGAGAAGGGAAGGGACTCCAAGACGACATGGGGAGATCATGCCACATTAATGACTGAACCCAGAGGACCACGCTAGATTAAAAGCAGTATGGCGAAGGGGGCTTCGAGAAGGCAGGGGGGGACTTCTCTTCCTCAGATCACAGGGTATGGCCCCTGGCCCCTGGGGTGCTATATATAAGATCCCTTGACCTTCATGTTAGGGGGTTGGCTTCTTCCTCGTACGAATCACTTTACATAAATTCCTCTTTGCTGATTCAAGATAGAACCATCACTAACTTAGGCATCGGAGGCTTCCCGAGACACCCCAGGGCCACCTTTTCCAACTCTGTCTTTGTTTCCGCATGCCCAAGAAACCAAAAGACTCAGACTGCTAAGAGCCCGGCCCTTAGGTGTACGAAACAATCCATCAAGAGTGGCGTCGTCTGTGAGATTTGAAGAATTCTAAAAGCCCTGTCCTTCGTATGTCTTCAAGGACCCGTTCTTAGTTGGTGCAGGACTAAGAAGAAGAAGCCTCAGTCAACATGGAAACGAGGTTGGTGGCCAAGGAGTAACTTGTTGAAAAGCTCATTAACGAAATGGATGTTCTATGCGAGGAAACCAAGCCCTGAAAGACAACCATCAAGACTTGGCACACTATGGACAGCCAAGTGCTAGCGAGCACCAGGAGTCCCGAAGGGAAGATGAATGTGACAATGACCAAGAGGAAAGGAAGCACATGCAAGACGAGCTGCGTAACCTCAAAGGAAAGGATGAGGAAATGATGAGAAAGATGGGAAGCTCATCTATAGTAGATCAACTACTCGTTAGCATGGGTTTACCCTACAGCGTGAAGGTAATGGCAGCCCCGTCATCACCAAAATTCTGGATTCCCCCATGGAGGCATATGATGGGACCTGGGATCTAGTGGAACACTCTAAAACTTTCAACGCTCACATGACGCTACATGGGTTTCTCGGGAAAGTGGCGTGCAGAGCCTTTCTATTAACTTTGAGGGGACCAATGATGATTTGCATAATTTAATATATTTAATCACTTCTTAACTTTAAACTTTATTCTAATTTTATTTATTTTTTTATTTTAAGCTTCATTGTTATTTAAATTTTATTTCAGACTTAAAGAAAATAAAAATCCAAATTTTATCAGTGCTATTTAAGAGATAAAGATCAAGTAGAACACTACAAACGGAATAAACACGTGGAGAGGCAACTTTTGTTTTTACTTGATGGGGTTTAGACGCCATAAGGAGCAATCTTTATTGCTTAGCTTTTGGGCTCTTAGGAAATGGACGTAAGTTTGGTTTGACTTGGTAAAAGGCATGCAGTAGATTTGATATGATCTTTTCTTTTTGAACGGCTAAGGAGTTTCATGCTAGGCTGGCATGTAGAAGGGGCAGAAGTTTGGTTTAGGTTGGGTTTTTATTGACGAAAAGAACGGGACCGCTGTAGGATAATTTGAGAAGCAACACTTTGCTTGGATTTGGACGCACGGAACGGAGCAGATTTAAAAATTTTTTTTTTTGGCTGGGTTATTTGACTAGAAGGACATAACACACCTGGGAGAGAACGACAGTGATATATTCCTTCCATTTGAAGACGCTGCGATTGGGAGGTTGGGATGACGAGGAGGATTTTTTTTAGTTTATTTTCTTTCATTCTTTTTAGAAAATTATGATAAATTTATTTACGTTGAATTTAATTTTTAGCATGAACTAAATTTTCTTTATTTTAGAAAAATAATGTAATCTAGTTTTAAACTATACTTGATTGTTTATGCTAATTTAAAGTAATTCTCTTCTATATTTGTCTGATTTATTCTGAGTTTATTGCTTCTAATTAACTGATCATTAATTATATGATTTTAATATTGTGATTTGCTATAGAAAAAGAGAATTATAGGATAAATCTTAGATATTTCGATATAGGTAAATATAGAGATCGAAAGACTTGTATGAACCTATGTAGTATTAAAATTGTTGGTCTTAATGCTTTCTTGCTTTATTAATTTGCACACTCTTGTATAAAATGATGAACAAGAATATTATTAATTGCCTATTGAAAGAGGCTTTTGGATGAGTTTGGAGATTTGCTAACAAACAGAGAGAATTAAATTCAATTAGTTAGATGAGTAAAACATAGTGAGGAATTAGGTGAAATCTATTTCCTAGAAGTTTTATTTCTCATTAATTTGATCTTTGAACAACAACTTTATTTTCTTTTTGAGTATTTTTTTAATTGATTTTATTTTAAATTGCAATTGCAAAAATCTTAATGATTTCTCTAACTAAAGTCAAAATTAGTATAATTTCGATACTTATCAAAAATAAGTTACCAATCCCTGAGGACGATACTCTTCTCATCACTTTACTATAAAACTACGATATTGTGCACTTGCAATTTTGTACCAATCAAGTTTTTGGAGTTGTTGCCAGGTATTGATTTATTCTTATTTTTGTCAATATTGATACAAAGTAATCTTGGTTTTAATTTAGAATTTAATTTTAATTTATTTTTGTTGAACCCAAGGTTTCAAGTTTTGTGTAATTATAAATCTACACATGGCTTTTGATGATAACAAATGAATTCAAAAAAATAAAGGAGTCTCAAGCTCAAGTTATCTACACAATGGAGTCAAGCACATTAAGAAACCAAGCATGAGCAAGAAGGGAACAAGTTCACATTAAAGTCATAGAGTAATGTTGTAAATCTCTTCAAAATTCGAAATTATGATTAAGGCTCAAAATTAATATTTTATCATAAAGCATTAAAATATATTTTCCACATGTGCATGAATATTTTGAAAATTAAATTTGAAAATTTTGAAAGATAATTGATTGTCATCTTTCACATGTGCATGACATGATTAAAGGTTTAAATTTTGAAAATATTAAAGATGATTGATTGTCATCTTTCACATGTGCATGTTTTATTTGAATATTTTTTAAAAGTGATTGATGCTTTTCTTGACTTATACAAAAGGAAGATGTCTTTGTTTGAAAAATTTGAAAAGTAAAGTGTGCTCCTTTTGTCATATGTAAAAAGTAAAATATTAGGTTTGAATTTTTTGAAAAGTAAAGTGTGCTCCTTTTGTCATATGCAAAAAGTAAAAGATTAGGTTTGAAATTTTTGAAAAGTAAAGTGTGCTCCTTTTGTCATATGCAAAAAGTAAAAAGATTAGATTTGAAATTTTTGAAAAATGAATGATGATGTCTTTGACATGTGAATCTTTTTAAATTTGAATATGAAGTCTCATATGCCTATAAATAGATCATTTGAGAGCTTTACATTCACAACACAAGAACATACAACTCTCATTCAAAGCTTTCATTCTCTCTTCTCTAAATATTGAGCCTTAACTCTTATTCATTTTGAGAGATATAGTTTGTGCTTGTATTGTTCTTATTTCACTCATTAAGGAGTGTTTTCTGATATCCTATCTGTAACAGCCCGCTAAAATTATCAGTTTTGGATTATTTCCCGACAGCAATCACATCTCTCTTGTCTTTACCCTCATCTGGAATCACGCGTATAGATTATCTTTTCCGTAAATCACGTATTTTGTTCTTCACCGACAGCTGTAAAATCATGAGTCTTCCAAGACCACGCCTAGCCTTTCTCAAGCCCAAACTACCACTTTATGTGGTGGACAGCCACCGTACGCCGCCACGTACGTTCCTCCGACGCATGTTCGTGACGAACAACGAGCGACGCACGGGTTATCCCGTCGATGGTATAACCTTCTATCTCTAGTTATTTTACGTTTAAAATAGTTGGTTGGTTTGTGGATTGTGTAGTTGTATTTGTGGAATTCGTTGCGTAGTTGTGAAGCGAAGTGTGGTTGTGAAGTGTTGAGTTTGATTGTGTATTTTGTGGACTGTGCTGTGAAGTATAGGCGTGAGATGGATGCCGTAGATGTGATACGGCGGGTTGTGTGAAGAGAATACGCGTGTAGCGTATTCTGTGTAATGCAGCGACGCGCCGCGCGACGTGCGCTGTAGTGATGTGTGTCGTAGAAGGAAGGGAGTACGCATGTAGTGTACTCCGTGTTGTATGGCGATGCATCGTGTGATGTGCATCGTGTTGATGAGAGTTGTAGCGAAGGAAGTACGCGTAGCGCGTACTCCGTGTCGCGTAGCGATGCACCGTGAGACGTGTATCGCAGTGATGGGTTTTGTAGTGAGAATGGAAGAGAGTTCACGTGAGTGTACTCTGTACTAGGTCGTGATACACCGGATGGCGTGTCACGAAGGGTTGGATGGCGTAACGGAGAAGTGTGGAACGTATGGTGTAGTGTTGGGAAACTGTATGACAGTGTCCCGAAACAGTGATGATATGGATTATAGTCCGGAGTGACTGATGTCATCTTGTGGTTGACTATGGCTAAGAGTATATGGATTGAGAAAGGAATTGTTTGTTTGGTTATTATTGATAATTTTAATGAACTTGTTTTAGTGCAAAGGCTTTATGAAGTCAAATTTATCTCTTCAGAGTATAGTGAAACCTCAAGTTGCCGTGGTGTTGCAAGTACTCATAATATGGCAATTAAGTTCAGAAGTGAAAATCTTAAGGACTTGAGTGTTCCTCTTCCAACTGTTGTGCAGTTCCTCGTGTTTCGCGCTCTATTCTCATGGAACGCGACGATCGAAGTAAGTTAGCCTCTAACTTACTATCAGTTTATTGTGTATGTGTGATGTGTAAGAGAACTACAATTTATGTATGTATGTTATCGTATATGCCATGTCATGCTATGTCATTACATGTTTATCTGCTACGAATGATTTAATCTCTCATGAATAATTATCTGTTACATAATCTTTTCTGTCATACAATGATGTATGTTATAAGTATGCCATGTTAAGTATGCCATGAAATGTTATGATTAAATCATATTGTGCCATTTACAAGTATACGCCATGTTAGAAAAGTATATGATATTAATTAATATCTCATGCATTAAGAAAGATAAGACATGTTATGTTACTTATAATACGTGGGGCCACAACAACTGTGGAGTACGTATTATATCTTATGTTATGTTATGATAATACGTGGGGCCACAACAACTGTGGAGTACGTATTATATTCTATGTTATTTATAATGCGTGGGGCCACAACAACTGTGGAGTACGTATTATATTTATGTTACTTATAATGCGTGGGGCCACAACAACTGTGGAGTACGTATTATATTTATGTTACTTATAATGCGTGGGGCCACAACAACTGTGGAGTACGTATTATATCTTATGTTATGTTATGATAATGCGTGGGGCCACAACAACTGTGGAGTACGTATTATATTTATGTTACTTATAATCGTGGGGCCACAACAACTGTGGAGTACGTATTATATTTATGTTACTTATAATGCGTGGGGCCACAACAACTGTGGAGTACGTATTATATTTATGTTACTTATAATGCGTGGGGCCACAACAACTGTGGAGTACGTATTATATTTTATGTTACTTATAATGCGTGGGGCCACAACAACTGTGGAGTACGTATTATATTATGTTATTTATAATGCGTGGGGCCACAACAACTGTGGAGTACGTATTATATTTTATGTTACTTATAATGCGTGGGGCCACAACAACTGTGGAGTACGTATTATATTTATGTTATTTATAATGCGTGGGGCCACAACAACTGTGGAGTACGTATTATATTTATGTTACTTATAATGCGTGGGGCCACAACAACTGTGGAGTACGTATTATATTTATGTTACTTATAATGCGTGGGGCCACAACAACTGTGGAGTACGTATTATATTTATGTTACTTATAATGCGTGGGGCCACAACAACTGTGGAGTACGTATTATATTTTATGTTACATGAAGTATGGGGCCACAACAACTGTGGAGCATACACTACATGAGACACAGCAATTGTGACATGTAGAATACGTGGGGCCACAACAACTGTGGAGTACGTATTATATTTTATGTTACATGAAGTATGGGGCCACAACAACTGTGGAGCATACACTACATGAGACACAGCAATTGTGACATGTAGAATACGTGGGGCCACAACAACTGTGGAGTACGTATTATGTTTTATGTTACTTGAATACGTGGGGCCACAACAACTGTGGAGTACGTATTATGTTTTATGTTACTTGAATACGTGGGGCCACAACAACTGTGGAGTACGTATTAACGCATGTTATTAATCAAGACAATTAAATAAGATTCCAAGTTTATGTTAAGTCAAGTTTCAGATCAAGTTCATGTTATATTATCCTCACGTACATGTTATGTTCATGTTCATGTTATGTTCCAAGTTCATGTTCACATCATGTTATGTTTTAAGCTTAAGTTTATGCCATGTTAAGTCAAGTTCAGTTTAAGTTTAAGTTCTGGTTAAATCATGCTATATGTCAAGTTATATTATGTTTATGTATGACTATAATTATGCATTTATGCTTTTACTGCCATGCATGCATTTTTAACCTGTGTATAAGTTTTATGTTAACTTACTGAGATTTGTAATCAAATCTCACTGTGGTAGTCCCAACTACCATTCCCCCGAATGGTAGATCTTGTTACAGGACCCAAAGGAGAATTGGAATCTGACCAACTGAATACGGTCGACTAGGCCACGGTGCGATGTTGATGATGGTATAGTATTTAACTTAGGTTAATACTTGTACTTTTGGAGTTGTATCTCAAGTATTCTTTTGATCACAACCATTTTGGACTAGTGTGATGATCACGGCTTTTTAGTATGCCTTTATGTATGAATTATATTTCAAGTATTTGGGATATATTTAGTTTGGTGCATAGTATTGCTAAAGAAAAAGATTATCCGCTGCGAATATTGCATAATGCTAGATGCATGTTAGGAACATTGCATCTTATATGTCATGAACGGGGGCAGGTAACCTTGTGTTGCATGTCTCGACGCTTCAAATGTCCGTTCAATCCCAAGCGGAATTTGGGGGCGTCACACTACCCACTATCAATTCTTGTATCAGTAAAAGGGTGTGTACAACCCTTGTGCGTGTAGAAAGTGTTCTACACAGGGAATCGTTGAATCACCACGTGTAAGGTGATTGCAAGTGTAGAGGGTGTTCTACACGGATCCTTTGTAGCGGTGTTGTTCAAAGGTGTAATAGGTTTCTATCTCCACCTGAAGGAGATTGAATAGTGAATTTGGGGATCCTCAAGGGGTAGCTTGAGGCGAGGACGTAGGCAGTGGGGTCGAACCTCGTTAACATACTGAGTTTGCTTCTCTCTTACCCTTACTCTTTATATTTATTGTTGTTTCATATTTTGTTTATATTTTATATTGTATATTTGATTTATAATTGTTATTTTTTTTAAATACAACTCAATTCACCCCCCCTCTTGTGTTAGTCATCTGGGCAACAATTTTTATATTTTATTTTTACTTTCAGGTGTGTTTTTGACGTTGGATGCGCCATGCTAGATCTCGTGACATTATTCCTTTTGATTCGGTGATTGAAAGAACTCTTAGATAATGAAGAAAAAAAATAAAATACTAGCTATGGCTGACAGACAACATGATGCACAACCACGCATCTTGAAGGATTATATACGACCAGTTGTGAATGAAAATTACTCGGGTATATGACGTCAACTCATTAATGCCAACAACTTTGAGCACAAACCAGCCTTGATTAGTATGGTTCAACAAGCCCAATTCAGTAAATTGCCACTTGATGATCCAAATATTCATTCGGCGATATTTTTGGAGATTTGTGACACTTTAAAGATCAATGGTGTTACTGAAAACACCATTAGACTGAGATTGTTTCCTTTTTTTTAGGGACAAGGCAAGAGGTTAGCTACAATCTCTACAACCGGGAAGTATCACTTGTTGGGATGATATGATTGAAAAGTTTCTTTTTAAATTCTTTACACCTGCAAAAACAGCCAACTCAGGAGTGAGATTGGTCAATTCAAGCAAAATGATTTCAAGTCACTCTATGAAGTATGGAAAATGTATAA